>JAODAL010008847.1:0-114646 GCA_025379985.1 Phyllomedusa bahiana | reverse complement strand
ACTCTGTATCCAAAAATTATTAGATAACCAATAAAAACCTGTATCCAACCCCATACAATACTCTGTATCCATAAAAACCCAATACTTTACCTAACAATAAAAATATTTTTAAAAAAATATACCTTTATCCAACACCTAAAATACTTGTACCCCAAAAAATAAAATACTCTGTAATCCATACCCCCATAAAATACTCTTTATCCATACACCATCAAATAAGTATCCATAAATAAATACTGGTATCCATACACATACAATATTTTGTTATCCAAAAATATTATACCATCCCCTTGTATTTTCCACCCCCACCAAATAGCCAAAAAAAAAACCTGATCCACTTTATACAATACATGAAATCCCATATATTTTATCCCCCAAACTATGTATCCATACACCATACAATACTCTGTATCCTTTAAAATT
This sequence comes from Phyllomedusa bahiana, assembly GCA_025379985.1. Taxonomy (NCBI): domain Eukaryota; kingdom Metazoa; phylum Chordata; class Amphibia; order Anura; family Hylidae; genus Phyllomedusa; species Phyllomedusa bahiana. The sequence continues at coordinate 114,223 of JAODAL010008847.1, read as the reverse complement.
TTAAACAAAACTCGGGTTTTCCTAATTATAATACTCTGTATCCATAATTTTCAATCCTCTGTATCCATAAATTTAACCCAAAAAAACCTTTATCCAACACCATTTTGCGCCAATATCTCTGGTTGTATCCAACAATAAATTAGTTCCACCTAAAAAACTTTACCCATCACCAAAACAATACTCTTTATCCATAAATTATACAATACTCTGTATCCATAACCATACAATACTCGGGTATCCAAATATTATACAATACTCCTGGTATCCAAAACGAACAAAACCCCTGAAATCCAACACTTACAATACCCCTGTACCCCCATATATTATACAATCCTCTTTTCCAAACCATCCCTACCTTATCCAACACCATACAAACTCTGTAATCCATAAAAATACAAAAATCTGTACCCCAAACCTAAAATACCCCGGGGTATCCATAAACAACAATACTTTTGTAACCATACCCCAACAAAAATCTTATCCATCACACCATACAATAACATTTCTTACCCCATAAAAACCCCAATACAATACTCTGTATCCATACCCCATACAATACTCGGGTATCCTTTCACCATCAATCTATGTATCCATTACCAATACATTACTTGTATCCCATAACCATAAAATACTCTGTATCCATACAATACAATCCTCTGAAAACCCATACACCTACAATATTTGGAAACCCCCAAACACCATAAAACACTCCGTTCCAAAAACCCCTTTTAACTACCCCCTTTATCCATTTTAAAATATACAAACCTGTATCCATACCCCATACAATACTCTGTATCCATACACCAAAAAACCCCTTTTGAAACCATACACCATACAAACTTGTATCCAAAATTTTTAAAATACTCTGTATCCATACATAAATACAAAAACTGTATCCAACACCAACAATACTCTGTATCCATATATTATCCCAAACTCTGGTATCCATAACCATAAAAATATTTCTTTAACCCCCAAAAATACAAACCAACAAAACTGCTGAAACCCTTTAATTATACAATACTTAATCCATACCCCCAAAAAAAATACTCTGTATCCATACACCATAAAACACCTGTATCCAAAACCCCTACATAACCTGAAACCCAAATACCCCCCTACAATACCCCAAAATTTTTTCCTTTTTACCACCCCATACAAAAACTCTGTATCCTTATATATAAAATTTACCCCTGTACCCTTTAAAACCAAAATACAATCCCGGCGAACCCATAAATTATAAAAATACCTGTAGCCAAATACACCATAAAAATATCTTTTTTCCCTACCCCAAATACAAAATTCCGGGTATCCAATAAATACAAAACTCTGATTTTTCCAAAAAACCCACCCCATACAATAAAAATCTTATCCCATAAATTATACAATACTCTGACCCATACACCAAAAAAACCCTTTATCCTTACACCATAAAAAACTTGAACCCATAAAACCACAAAAACTTGTATCCTAAATACAAATACTCTGAAATCCATAAACCAACAATACCTGTATTCCTTTACACCCCCATTACCAAAAAACCCCTTTGTACCCATACCATTATACAAAAACCCCTGTACCAATACACCATAACAAATATTTGTATCCATACACCAAACAGTACTCTGTACCTTTAAATCAAAAAAACTTGTTCCATACACCATACAATACTCTGTACCCGACACCATACAAACTCTGAAACCCTACACCATACAATCCCTCTGAAACCAAATATTATAAAATTAATCTGAAACCCATACAATACAATATTTCCTTTTCCAATTATACAATACTTGAAACCCATACACCATCAATACTCTGTATCCATACACCTTTCTAAAACTCTGTACCCATAATTAACAAACCTGTTCCTTTATATAATACAATACTCTGTAATCCATACACCATACAACTCTGTATCCATATTTATACAATACTTGTACCATCACCATAAAATCTGGGTATCCATAATTTATAAAAATTTTTTTACCCATTAATAAAAAACTCTGAAAACCATAAATAAAATACTCTTTTTCCATACACCATCAATATCTGTACCTACAATAAATATCTTTTTCCATAAATACATACGTATCCATACACCATACAATACTCTTTATCCATATATTATACAATACTCTGTATCCATACACCATACAATACTCTGTATCCATACACCATACAATACTCTGTATCCATATATTATACAATACTCTGTATCCATACACCATACAATACTCTGTATCCATATATTATACAATACTCTGTATCCATACACCATACAATACTCTGTATCCATATATTATACAATACTCTGTATCCATATATTATACAATACTCTGTATCCATACACCATACAATTCTCTGTATCCATATATTATACAATACTCTGTATCGATACATTATACAATACTCTGTATCCATACACCATAAAATACTCTGTATCCATACACCATACAATGCTCTGTATCCATACACTATACAATACTCTGTATCCATACACCATACAATAGTCTGTATCCATACATCATACAATACTGTATCCATACACCATACAATACTCTGTATCCATACACCCAAACAAAACTCTGTATCCATACACTATACTAATTATCAATGTATCCATACACCGATAACAACACTCTGTATCCATAGATTTAATACAATATCTGATCCATAAATTATACATACTCTGTATCCATATATTATAACAATAAGCAGTAGCCATACACAATACAATAACTCTGTATCCATATATAAGACAATACTCTTGTATCCATACACCATACAATACTCAGTAAACCATACATTATAAATACTCTGTATCCCTACACCCATACAATATTCTTTATCATATATATACAATACTCTGTTCCAAACACCCATACAAACTATTTATCCATACACCATCACCATACTCGTATCCAATATTATACATTACACTGTTATCCATACACCATACAATACTCTGTATCCATACACCATACAATACTCTGTATCCATATATTATACAATACTCTGTATCCATACACCATACAATACTCTGTATCCATACATCATACAATACTCTGTATCCATATATTATACAATACTCTGTATCCATACACTATACAATACCCTGTATCCGTACATTATAACAGATACTCTGGTAACTATAACACCATACAATACCTGTATCCATAAATCATACAATACTCTGTAGTCCATACACCATACAGATAACTCTGTAATCCATATATATACAATACTCTGGTATCCATACACCATACAAAACAATTTAATCCTACACCAACCTCATACAATACTCTGTATCCATATATTATACAATACTCTGTATCCATACACCATACAATACAATGTATCCATACACTATACAATACTCTGTATCCATACACCGTAAAATACTCTGTATCCATACACCATACAATACTCTGTATCCATATATTATACAATACTATGTATCCATACACCATACAATACTCTGTATCCATACACCATACAATACTCTGTATCCATACACCATACAATACTCTGTATCCATATATTATACAATACTCTGTATCCAAATATCATACAATACTGTGTATCCATATACCATACAATACTCTGTATCCATACACCATACAATACTCTGTATCCATACACCATACAATACTCTGTATCCATACACCATACATTACCCTGTATCCACACATCATACAATACTCTGTATCCATACACCATACAATACTCTGTATCCATACACCATACAATACTCTGTATCCATACACCATACAATACTATGTATCCATACACCATACAATACTCTGTATCCATATATTATACAATACTCTGTATCCATATATTATACAATACTCTGTATCCATACACCATACAATACTCTGTATCCATACACCATACAATACTCTGTATCCATACACCATACAATACTCTGTATCCATACACCATACAATACTCTGTATCCATACACCATACAATACTCTGTATCCATACACCATACAATACTCTGTATCCATATATTATACAATACTCTGTATCCATACACCATACAATACTCTGTATCCATACACCATACAATACTCTGTATCCATATATTATACAATACTCTGTATCCATACACCATACAATACTCTGTATCCATACACCATACAATACTCTGTATCCATATATTACACAATTCTCTGTATCCATACACCATACAATACTCTGTATCCATACATCATACAATACTCTGTATCCATATATTTTACAATACTCTGTATCCATATATTATACACTACTCTGTATCCGTACATTATACAATACTCTGTATCTATACACCATACAATACTCTGTATCCATAAATTATACAATACTCTGTATCCATACACCATACAATACTCTGTATCCATACACTATACAATACTCTGTATCCATACACCATACAATACAATGTATCCATACACAATACAATACTCTGTATCCATACACTATACAATACTCTGTATCCATACACCGTAAAATACTCTGTATCCATACAACATACAATACTCTGTATCCATACACTATACAATACTCTGTATCCATACACCATGCAATACTATGTATCCATACACTATACATTACTCTGTATCCATACACTATACAATACTCTGTATCCATACACCATACAATACTCTGTATCCATACACCATGCAATACTATGTATCCATATACCATACAATACTCTGTATCCATATACCATACAATACTCTGTATCCATACACCATACAATACTCTGTATCCATACACCATACAATACTCTGTATCCATATATTATACAATACTCTGTATCCATACACAATACAATACTCTGTATCCATACACTATAACTTATTCCATTTGTACTCCATCAACTTTAACATACTCCATTTGTACCCCTACACTATAACATACTCCATTTGTACTCCATACACTATAACATACTCCATTTGTACTCCATACACTATAACATACTCCATTTGTATCCATATACTATAACATACTCCATTTGTACTCCATACACTATAACATACTCCATTTGTACTCCATACACTATAGCATACTCCATTTGTATTCCATTCACTATAGCATACTCCATTTGTACTCCTTACACTATAGCATACTCCATTGACTTTGATAGTATAGATCAGACTTGCACAATATTGTAGGGAATGGTGGCTGGACCTCCACCAACCTACTGGGTATACCCCTCCCCCCATGGACAACCCTCACAATGGCTGGTGACTCTCACTTTGGGGTAGGGTTTTCATTGGCTATGCCCATCTGCGGGCAGCCACAAATGCCTTGGTGAGCCACATGGGGCTGTAGTTGTTACCTAAAATTTTTAGGGTTATGGTACCACAAGGGTTTTCTGTACTTACACTGCCTTTTTAATGGGGTTTTTTCGCATTAATTACAATTAAGTTTTTCTTTCTATATTTTCTATTTTTTTTTTTTCCATAATATTTATGTTAGTTACATCTTAAGACTTGTCTAGCTTTTTAACAATAACTATTACATGGCTTACTTTGCACAGCTTTTGCCGCATTTTTGCCGATGTATATCACCTTGCAGTCACTATCCCTTTTCACCCACTTCAGCTAAGCCATGCCCCATGTCAGAGGGTTCAAAAATGTCAAAAGGGCCCAAAAAACAACGTGAATTTTTAGCGCTGCATGACACTGTTCTAGTGCAGCCACAATCTGTAACTATGGGTATATATATATAAAATTATATATATAATATATATATATATAAAATTTTTAAATATATATATATATATATATAATTATATATATATATATATATAATATAAAAATATAAAGGAATGTGGCTTAATATTTAGCATATTTCATTTGTACCCCAACACAAACATACTCCTTTGTACCCATACACTATAAAATACTCCATTTGTCCCCCATACCATAAATACTCCATTTGTACTCCATACACTATAACATACTCCATTTGTATTCCATATACTATAACATACTCCATTTGTACTCCATACACTATAACATACTCCATTTGTACTCCATACACTATAACATACTCCATTTGTACTCCATACACTATAACATACTCCATTTGTACTCCATACACTATAACATACTCCATTTGTACTCCATACACTATAGCATACTCCATTTGTACTCCATACACTATAACATACTCCATTTGTACTCCATACACTATAACATACTCCATTTGTACTCCATACACTATAGCATACTTCATTTGTACTCCATACCCTTTAGCATACTTCATTTGTACCCCTTTACACTTAAACAAACCATTTGTACCCCCATACACTTTGAAATTTTCATTTGCTCCATACACTATAACATACTCCATTTGTACTCCATACCCTTTAGCATACTTCATTTGTACTCCATACACTATAACATACTCCATTTGTACTCCATACACTATAACATACTCCATTTGTACTCCATACACTATAACATACTTCATTTGTACTCCATACACTATAACATACTCCATTTGTACTCCATACACTTTAGCATACTTCATTTGTACTCCATACACTATAACATACTCCATTTGTACTCCATACACTATAACATACTCCATTTGTACTCCATACTTACAACTCCATTTTATCCAACACTATAACAACCCATTTGTACTCCATACATATACAAACCCTTTGTATTCCCATTCCAAAGCAACTCCATTTTGTACTCCTTAACAAAGCTACCCATTGAACGTAAAGTCAGACTTGCACAATAGTGTAGGGAATGGTGGCTGGACCTCCACCAACCTACTGGGTATACCCCTCCCCCCATGGACAACCCTTACAATGGTGGTACTCTCAACTTTGGGGTGGGTTTTCTTTGGCATCCCCACTGCGGCACCACAAATCCTTGGTGAGCACATGTAGGCTTTTTGTTTTTAGGCCTAAATTTAGGGTTTTTTAAGAAACCACTAAGGGTATTCTGTACATTAGCACTGCTTTTATAATGTGGTTTCAGCATTAATTACAATTAAGTTTTTCTTTCTATATTTTCTATTTTTTTTTTTTCCATAATATTTATGTTAGTTACATCTTAAGACTTGTCTAGCTTTTTAACAATAACTATTACATGGCTTACTTTGCACAGCTTTTGCCGCATTTTTGCCGATGTATATCACCTTGCAGTCACTATCCCTTTTCACCCACTTCAGCTAAGCCATGCCCCATGTCAGAGTGGTTGCAAAAAGTGTCTAAAGGCCAAAACAACTGTGCCACTTTTTAGCGCATGCTATGACACTGTTCTAGTGCAGCCACAATCTGTAACTATGGGTATATATATATATATATAAATATAAAGAGAATGTGGCTTAATATTGCAAGGATTTCGACAAAGATAAAAAATGTACGCCATGGGTATGCCATGAATAGACACTCACCGGCCACTTTATTAGGTACACCTGTCCAACTGCTCGTTAACACTTAATTTCTAATCAGCCAATCACATGGCAGCAACTCAGTGCTTTAGGCATGTAGACAGGTCAAGAAAATCTCCTGCAGTTCAAAACCGAGCATCAGAGGGGGAAGAAAGGGTGATTTGAGTCCCTTTTGAAGTGGCGGGTTTTGTTGGTGCCAAAAGGGGCTGGTCGAGAATTTCGAAATGCTGATCTCCTGGGATTTTCACCCCCCAACCAATCTAGGGTTTACAGGAAGGGCCCAAAAAGAAAAAAATCCAGTGAGCGGCAGTCCCGGGTGGGCGAAAAATGCTTGTTGATGCCAGAGGTAAAAGGAGAAGGGAGCTGGTTCGAGCTGATAAAAAGGGCAACAGTGATAAAAATTGCCCCCGTTACAACCAAGGTGGGGAGAAAGATTCTGAACGCACAGTACGGCCCAAACTTTGAGGCAGAGGGGCTACAGCAGAGAAACCCAAAGGGTGCCACTCCTTTCACTAAGAACAGGAAACTGAGGCCCAATTTGCCCCAAATCAACGAAATTGGGCAGTAGAAAAATTAGAAAAACGTTGCCTGGTCTGATAGTCCGATTTCTGCTGCGACATTCGGATGGTAGGGGCAAATTTGGGTCATAACATGAAAGCATGGATCCATCCTGCCTTGTATCAACGTTCAGGCTGGTGGTGTGGTGTCATGGTGTGGGGAATATTTTCTTGGCACTCTTTGGGCCCCTTGGTAACCAATTGAGCATCGTTGCAACACCTTGTGGAATCTATGCCACGAAGAATTGAGGCAGTTCTGAAGGCAAAAGGGGGTCCAACCCGTTACTAGCATGGTGTACCTAATAAAGTGGCCGGTGAGTGTGTATATATATGTCAATATACATGGACAGGAATAAAAATGTTATGCCATGGGTATGTCAAAATCCTTACAATATTAAACCAAATTCTCATCCATCCTATTTCAGTATTATTACTATTAATAATTGATTTACTTTGAAGCTTATATATTGTGGCAGAGCGACCATAGGTGGTCAAATGTTTCTAACACAAGTTGGTTTGCAACAGGAGGCCTGCAAGACATGTGCCACTGAGGTGCCAGGCCTCAGTGGGAAAAGCCAGCAGATTGGGTCAGTAACACTAAGGGCCACATGTATGAACCTATAAGCATGGGATACTAAGGACAAAAGAGTGAGTTTTAGACCTAAACAGTTTCATACATGTGGCCCTATGTTACTGACACTTGTAGTTGCTACTGGAATAGCTGCTATGCGGCTTAACATGGGCTGATTTTTCCAGAACAGCTATAGTGTTGGGTGGGAGGCTGTTTCCATGCTCCAGGCCAAGTTTTTTACAGGCCTATTAACAGCCTGTTGCACAAGATACCAGAGTGGTGTAGTTACTACCTGGTGTTAGAAGCAACTTTGAAGCGGTTCAGAGGGCTGTGATTCCCCTACAGGCTGGTTTTTCCAGAATGGCTATAGTGTTGGGTGGGAGGCCGTTCCCACGCTCCAGGCCAAGTTTTACAGGCCTGCTAATAGCCTGTTGCACAAGATACTAGAGTGGTGTTGGAAGCAGTTCAGAGGGCTGTGATTCCTCTACAGGATGGAGAGAAGTCTGAAACCAGAGGTTACTGGTAATGAGGGTCTATATGTTTAGTTAGGGTTTTGTTTGGTCTTTTTCTTTCTGTACCTGCCTGAATAATAAAGCTGGCTGAGGCCAGTTTTAAAAAGAAGCCTCGAGTCGGAGTGACACAGGTCGGTGTGCCATACACGTTCTATCATAGAAGAGCGATCCATGAGCTAAAGTGACCCCCAACGAGACTGTCCAAGATGGCGGCTAGGTGCAAGTAAAACCCTTCAAAAAATATAATTGTGTGTGTATACATCTGTATATTTAAATCCTATATTTCAAATATGAAATATGGGGTTCAAATACTGTATATAAAAGACAAACAGAGTAGTCCAGAGACGTTGGTGACCCTGCCCACCATGGTTTACAATTCTGCTTGCAAAAAGTCTGAATATATTAGAATTTTTATATTTTTCTATATTATTCTCAATTCCTTTATTCTAAACAATCCATTTATTTAGCAAAATATGGTTTTGCCTGCATTAAGTTTCAAAGGCTACTATTACAATATACAACATTTCACAGTTACCTCTTCAACTGGTGCGGGAGGTGGGGGAGGAGGAGGATCTTTGATGACCTAGAAAAAAAAGAGAACCAATTTGTAACTGGGCAAGTATTTAATTCATTTATATTATAAAATTTATGGCTCTTCACATTAACAAAACTTTAATGTCAGAATGGTATAGCTTTGCTAAAATCAATTGAAATTCTACAAATTCTGGATTAAAATTCTACAAATTTTTCATTTATTTTAACAGTGCTATTCAATTGAAATCTTGCCAGTCTCTAGCTCAAGTACAAAAGATGAAACTCCTGAGTGGCAGTGCAGACTAAGCTCAGTTTACTGTAGTTTACTGTAGTTGCTGCTTATCTCCTTGTAATCTCATTACAAATACTCGTAGTTACAGATTGATCTCTCTATTGTTCTCTGGACAGGATTAGAATAGGTATTAGACTAGACCATAAGGTTAATAACAACAGCAATACAAGTCAGGACAATGGGTTAACCATTTTCTGCACTTGGAAGTTTCCAGCTTTCCTCACACTTATCAGGTCCTGCTGATGACACTTACACCTTTTTACATTACATGAATACAAAAATGTATAGTAAATAACTAAAAATGTTTCTACCATTTTCTCTCACACCGTTAAAAAAATGTAAAAAATGTATCATAAACACAAATTTATTTTTTAACCATTTTCTCTCATACCATAAAAAAAATGGAAAAATGTATAATAAATAAAATAAAAATTATTTTTTACGAATTTATCTAGACCATTAAAAAAATTATAAAAATGTGTAATAAGCAAAAAAATATTTTTAACATTTTCTCTCACACCATTAAAAAATAATGTAAAGATGAATAATAAATACAAAATTATATTTTTAACATTTTCTCTCTTACCATAAAAAATAAACATTTAGAATAAATAAAATATATTTTTTACCAATTTCTGTAGACCATAAAAAAATTGTGAAAATGTATATTATATAAAAAAATACTTTTTTTTTACCATTCTCTCTCACACCACTAAAAAAGAATGCAAAAATGCATATAATTTTTTTACCATTTTCTTTCATACCATAAAAAAGTTAAAAATTTATAATAAATAAAATTACAATTATTTTTTACAAATTTCTCTAGACCATTACATTTGTTTTACTTTTTTTTAACCATTTTCTCTCCTAGCATAATTTTTTTTTTTATTTACAATAAATGATCTGTTTTTATCAATTTACCTTAAAAAGGTGATGTGAAAATATATAATAAATGAAAATTAATATTTTTCCAATTTCCTTCATACTATTAAAAAAATTTATAAACATCTAATAAATTTTTTTTTTAAATATGAGCATTTACTTCACATCATAAAAAAAAAGTAATGTAAAAATTTCGTAAAAACAAAGTCTAGTTTATCAGACAAAAAGGCGAAACCTTAGTAGAACAACCAGGAAGGCGTTATAAGGAGACATGTACTGTATGAACTGGACTGCACCATCGTTTTGCCTTACTTTGTGCCAAAAAAAGTAGTAAATGTATGAATAGTCGTACGCCAAAACTTGTCGCAGTCTTCGCCAGGCACAACACTTTTGAATGCACCAAGTATATGCTATGCTCTACAGGCTATAACACACACCAGATTTATGAACCCACATACGACAGGTTCATACATTCAGATGCCTTCTACACTCATCTATCTCCTCAACGGCCGCCCACTCCCTTTTGATGCATTTCAGGTCATTCGTATGCAGCGATGTCTATTGGCGTCACTGCAGACATATGAGTTTACGGCGCCCGGACGCTGCAACAGCGCTATAATTGGGGCTGTACTACACAGTCCTGATCCCAGCGCAGCTCCTATGAGCACCGGGGAGCAGGGGAAACCTCCGCTCCCCGCTGCTTTAATCCTTTGATCGCTGCAGATCGTCACCGCAGCGCAATTAAAGGGTTTCCCTGCTCTGTCGGGTGATCGGAACACCCGGTGACCCCACAGAGCCCGTGGAACGCCTGCACAGTCAGCCCTGGGGACCTAGAGTGGCCCTAGAGCTGTCTGTGTAAGAAGCCAGTGATCAGGGAAGACTGTGTGCTGCCCTGATCACTGCCTGTGTCAGATTGACACAGATTATAATGCATTAGCATATATGAATTTGCTAATACATTACTAAGTGTAAAAAAAAATAAAAAAAAGTAACAGTTCTCCATGGGATTTAAAAAAAAAGTTAAAAAAACAGAAAACGTGTAAAAAAATTGAATAAGCAAATAAATAATAAAATAAAATAAATATTTAATAAAAAATAAATGTGCATATATTACACACACAAAAACCCTACACATATTAGGTATCCACACGACCGTAATAACCTGTAGAATTAATCTAACAAGTTATTAAGTGTGAAATCTGAATGGTGTAAAAAAAAAATAAAAAAAAAAATAAAAAATGTTAAAAATAAAAAAAATTCTGCAATTATTTATAAGTGAACTTAAACTATTCCCCACAATGTACAACTTGTCTCGAATAAAACGAGGCCTCATACAACTGCTTAATTGAAAAAAAAAAAAAATTAGAACTGTTGAAACTTAAGGAGGCAAAAACTAAAAAGAAATTCTGGTCATTAACTACTTTTCAGACGTTCGACTTAAGGGGTTAATGCACTTTAGAATGGGCGTGTTGGCGGCAAGTTTAATATAGTGTTTAAAGCCGCGTGGGCTAACGATCATGAAAATATGCCTGGTGAGGAAGGAGGGAGAGGGACTGCCCGGTTAGGAACAGGTTAAAAAAAATCTCAATTCTGTTAAAAGGGAAGGAAGAACAAAGACTGATGTTTCAGTAATGCAGGAAGATGATGGTGAAATAGCAGATGCTTGTAAAAAGCAAAAAAAATATATATTTTTTTACAATTTAGTTTTTCCTGATAGCGTGCAAAACAAGTCAGCTTACCTATGCATTACCGGCGCTTCTAAGAGTGCTTTTAGGCAAAAAATGTTGATTGCTTTGATGCTGATTCACTTTGTCCAGTAACAATATCAAATTAAAAACTGCATTCATGATAATCTGGCCGCACTGCGGACGCCTAGATGCAAGTGCATCAAAAAGTCCATATCCACTAGTAGAGATTAGAAAAACCACCAATATTAAAACTATTAGCAGTGGCCGGGAAAGACCGCGTGCTGGAAAATGGACAAACTGCCAGCAGGATGAAACACATTAAATGATAGATTACACTGAATGTTATTTTATATCTAACATAAATGTAGCTTTTTATTTTATTTTTTTTTTGCAATGGATTAACCTATAACAGATGATGGGCTATAATGGACTACAAACCAGCAATTTCATTCCAAGCACATATCTAAAATATTTCAGCACGGACGGACCAGGTAATGGCTTCCTGTTAAGCTGCCTCCTCCGAAATATAAAGACGATGATGTTAACATCTGGCTCATCACTTGTGCCCAAGACACCATATGGAGGAGGATTTTTATTTATTGTCCTTTTATTGTCTATTTTCTGGACTTAAAGAGGAGCCGTGGTCATTCCTGATATGTCTGTTTTAGTAAATTACTGTATTCCACTAGATATTCCAGTTCTGGGGCATCTTTCCTTAGATCTTGGCTATGTTGTGTGTCGTTTGGTTCTAGAACAGTTAGACTTAGGTAAACCTATCAGAATGTTCGATATTTATTAGGTCCGAAAGCCAAATCCGAACATCTGTTGGGAAATAATTTTAGAGGTGTCTTATGGTTTCTGGAGAACACCTAGAACAGCTTAATGCCTTTCACATTGCAACTTAATCCTTAACCCTACCCAACTCCAATCTGAAGTGTAATCTGACCCTAAAATTATCCGACTCCAACCCTAACATTACCCAATCGGCAACCCTAACTCTATCTATAGCTAAACTTTAAACATAACCTAACTCTAAGTCCAACCCTAACACCAACCATAACACAAAAATTACCTCAACACTATTCTAATTTCAACCCTTACAGTATCCCAACTCCAACCCTAAGTCTACCTCAGCTCCAACCCTAATTCTAACTCTACCCCAACCCTGAACCTAATCCTATCCCAATGCCAACTGTAAAGCTAACTCCAACCCTAAACCCTCCCCAACTCCAACCGTAAGCTTACCCCAATTCCAAACCTACCCCTACTACAATTTAAACTGTAACCTTTACCCTCCCCTTATTCCAATCCTGACCTTAACATTGCCCAACTCCAACCTTAACACTACATGAACTCCAACCCTATCTATATCCCAACCTTAACAAAAACCTTACTCTAAAGCCAACCCTAACTTCAACCCTAACACTAACCTTACCCCAACCCTATTCCAACTGCAACCCTAAAATCCTAACTCTTACCCTACCCCAACCCTGGACCTTATGCTATCCCAATGCTAACTGTAAACCAAATTTCAACCCTAAACTTACCCTAACCCTAATTACTCCAACCCTAAACTTACTCCAACTCCAGCCTTAACCCATGTCCAACCCTAACCAAACCCTCCCCTAACAAAAACCCTGACTCTAACAATAACCAACTCCAACCCTTACACTACCCAATATCCAATCCTCCCTCCAATCCTAACCATATTCCAATTTTAAACTGAACCTTACTCTAACTCCAACCCTAACACAACCTTAATCTCAACCCTCCTTCAACTCCAATGCAAACTCTACTCTGACTCCAACCCTAACTCTACCCCAACTTCAATCCTAAACCTGCGATAGCCCTTACATTAATTTTTATCCTACTCCCAACCCAAAATCTAATCATACTCCAATGCCAATTTTAAACCTAACTCCAACCCTAAACCTATCCTAATCCTACACCAACACTATCCCAACTACAGTCGTAACCTTAACTCAATTTCAACCCTAGCTGTACCTCAATTTAAAACCTAACCCTACCCTAATGCCACTCTTACTTCAACCCTATCTTAAATATGTATGTAAGATAGTGGTGACATTAGGGCTAAAAGTATGATTGGGGAAGCCTATCCCAACTCTATCCCAACTCCAGTCCTACCCATAGCCCTGACTCTCGCCCTAGCTTTAATTCGAGCCCTAAACCAACGCTCTATCTTGTATATGTGTATGTATTATCTGTGGCATGTAGGGCTAGGGTTAAGGTTGGCATTAAGGTGGGTTGAATTGGGAGTTAGGATTAAGGTTCTAACTTTGAACCCTAACCTTAATCCTAATACTTCCAATAAATTGGGCTTAGGGTAGTATTTGTATTAGACCAATATTCCTATAAATTTCAACAAAAAATTCGGATCAGGCTTGCCTAAACTGAATTTCTAATATTCGGTCAGAATTTTAAAATGATTTGAATCTAAAATGCAACACTAGTTGGGTGGTTAGTTCTTATTACTAAAAGTTCAACATTAAATAATCACTTGTGTTTTGTAGGTCAAGGTGTCAGTGCTAAGTTTTCCTAGAGGAAGAAGTGTATGCTGGGACACACCCCTTGAACACTAGAATGGTAACACCCATTTGACTGATTCAGTAATACATGTATAGCAGGAATAACATAGGAACAGCACAACACAGAGTTATAAGAGAAGTGGCTCGACCATTGTTATATGACAGTAAACTCAAGGATGTCCTCATTGTTGGACTGGGGTGTCTAGGGCCCACAGGTAGAGTTGACTCTAGGAGCCCACCAATTGAGCTGTTTCTGGGCCCACTGGTAGAGATGACTCTAGGAACCCACCAGTTGACCTGTTTCTGGGCCCACAGGTGGAGATGACTCTAGTAACCCACCAGTTGAGTTGTTTCTGGGCCCACAGGTGGAGTTGACTCTAGGAACCCACCAGTTGAGCTGTTTCTGGGCCCACAGGTGGAGATTACTATAGGAACCCACCAGTTGAGCTGTTTCTGGGCCCACAGGTGGAGATGACTCTAGGGGCCCACCAGTTGAGCTGTTTCTGGGCCCACAGGTGGAGATGATTCTAGGGACTCACCAGTTGAGTTGTTTCTGGGCCCACAGGTGGAGTTGACTCTAGGAACCCACCAGTTGAGCTGTTTCTGGGCCCACAGGTGGAGTTGACTCTAGGAGTCTACCAGTTGAGCTGTTCCAGGGCCCACCAGTGGAATTTATTTTAAGGGCCCACCCTACAGCTACTGTAAATGACTGTACCTGCCTCCTATATGCTGCCTCTTGCATTTTGCCTCTCTTTCTCTGCTTTTCTGTCTCTCCTGAGAATATATATGCAGTTAAAAGACAACTCCAGGTCAACAATGCCCAGGGGCCCACCAGGGGTTTCCCCTACTCCCTTGTGGTCCAGTCCAAGCCTGAATGTCCTAAAAAAGAGGGTGCCACAGGTCCTCTTAATAGTTTTAAAAAAAGTATAGATGAACAGGAATCCATAGACCATAAACCACATCTTCAGGTAATGCTTGAATTGGCAGCTTACCACTTTGCAGCAGAGAGGCCAAAACCACCAAAATAAGGCAAGTGCCACAAGGAGCAAGATGACGAGTATGGCGATGACTGCAGGAAGTCCACTGCTCTGTGAACAAAGCAAGAATACAATTACTTCCAAGACATTAAGATCATTTTTAGCTTCATAATTAAGAAGATTAAGAGTCGTAATCAACGGACTAACATGCAAAACAATTAAAGAACATTTTCATTATGATTCATAAATTTTAGAGCAACATTGATGCCGGTGTTAATGGTGTATTTGTACCACGTCAAGCTATTTTACCCTTCTTCCATCATGGATATTCATTACAGAATAGAGAATCGAATTTGGTAGAGGAACGATACATATTTTTCCAAAGGTGTCCAATAAAAAATGGTGGCTTGGTCCGGTTGTAGAGCCGATTGTGATGTACAAAGGAGAAGGTAAATACAACAGCGAACAGTCATGTGATTACAGGAACATATTGCGCCAATTGAATATCCGCATAGCTTTCCTGTTTTCATAGTCCATAGATTTGATGATGCTTGTGCCATGGTGAAACATGGATCAATATAGATTTGTGGAACCAATATGAGTGTGAGACCAATATAGGTGTGTGGGACCAATATAGGTGTGTGGGATCAATATGGGTGTGAGACCAATATATGTTTGTGGGACCAATATAGGTGTGTGGGATCAATATAGGTTTGTGGGACCAATATAGGTGTGTGGGATCAATATAGGTTTGTGGGATCAATATAGGTGTGTGGGACCAATATAAGTGTGAGACCAATATAGGTTTGTGGGACCAATATAGGTGTGTGGGATGAATATAGGTGTGTGGGACCAATATAGGTGTGTGGGACCAATATAGGTGTGAGATCAATATAGGTGTGGGATAAATATAGGTGTGTGGGACCAATATAGGTTTGTGGGATCAATATAGGTTTGTGGGATCAATATAAGTTTGCGGGACCAATATAAGTGTCAGACCAATATAGGTGTGTGGGATCAATATAGGTGTGTGTGGGATCAATATAAGTGTGAAACCAATATAGGTGTGGGACCAATAAAGGTGTGTGGGATCAATATAAGTGTGAGACCAATATAGGTGTGGGACCAATAAAGGTGTGTGGGATCAATATAAGTGTGAAACCATTATAGGTGTGGGACCAATAAAGGTGTGTGGGATCAATATAAGTGTGAGACCAATATAGGTGTGGGACCAATATAGGTGTGTGGGATCAATATAGGTTTGTGGGACCAATATAAGTGTGAGACCAATATAGGTGTGGGGCCAATATAGGTGTGTGGGATCAATATAGGTGTGTGGGATCAATATAGGTTTGTGTGACCAATATAAGTGTGAGACCAATATAGTTGTGTGGGACCAATATAGGTTTGTGGGATCAATATAGGTTTGTGGGACCAATATAAGTGAGACCAATATAGGTGTGGGGCCAATATAGGTGTGTGGGACCAATATAAGTGTGTGGGTTCAATATAGGCGTGTGGGATCAATATAGTTGTGTGGGACCAATATAAGTGTCAGACCAATATAGGTGTGGGGCCAATATAGGTGTGTGGGGCCAATATAGGTGTGGGACCAATATAAGTGCAAAACCAATATAGGTGTGGGTCCAATATAGGTGTGTGGTATCAATATAGGTGTGTGGGATCAATATAGGTGTGTGGGATCAATATACAGTAGGTGTGGGACCAATATAGGTGTGTGGGATCAATATAGGTTTGTCAGCCCAATATACAGTAGGTGTGGGACCAATATACAGTAGGTGTGGGACAAATATAAGTGTGGGACCAATATAGGTCTGTCGACCTATATAGATTTTTGGTACCAGCATAGGTGTGTGACCAATATAGGTTTGGGACCAATTTAGTTGTGTGCGACCAATAGAGATGTGGGACCAATATAGGTAAGATTGCACATTGTAAGCCTTCGCGGGCAGGTTCTCTTTCCCGCTGTACCTGTTGTTAATCACAGATGGTCACTTTTGTAATTGTTTGACCTATGTTATGCATGTAACCCCCTCAAATGTACAGCGCCCTGGAATCAATGGCGCTATAAAATAAATTATAATAGTAATAGATGTGGGACCAATATTGGTGAGTCGGATCAATAGAGATGTGTGGGACAAATATAGTTGTGTGGGACCAATATAGTTGTGTGGGACCAATATAGGTTTGTGGGATCAATATAGGTTTGTGGGACCAATATAGGTGTGTGGGACCAATATAGGTGTGTGGGACCAATATAGTTTTGGGGGACCAATATAGGTGTGTGGGACCAATATAGTTGTGTGGGACCAATATAGGTATGTGGGACCAATATAGGTGTGTGGGACCAATATAGGTGTGTGGGATCAATATAGTTGTGTGAGACCAATATAGGTGTGTGGGACCAATATAGGTGTGTGGGACCAATATAGGTGTGTGGGACCAATATAGGTGTGTGGGACCAATATAGGGGTGTGGGACCAATATAGGAGTGTGGGAGCAATATAGTTGTGTGGGATCAATATAGTTGTGTGGGACCAATATAGGTGTGTGGGACCAATATAGGTATGTGGGACCAATATAGGTGTGTGGGACCAATATAGGTGTGTGGGAGCAATATAGGTGTGTGGGACCAATATAGGTGTGTGGGAGCAATATAGGTGTGCGGGATCAATATAGTTGTGTGGGAACAATATAGTTGTGTGGGACCAATATAGGTGTGTGGGAGCAATATAGTTGTGTGGGAGCAATATAGTTGTGTGGGACCAAAATAGTTTTGCGGGACCAATATAGGTGTGCAGGACCAATATAGTTTTGCAGGACCAACATCGGTGTGCAGGAACAATATAGATATGCTAGACCAATATTATTTCCTTGAGGTTCAGAAAGTGAACGGAAATCTTCAGAAAAGAGGTGTACACAGGAAAAAAATGGCACTGGGGGTTAATCCTTCACTATATTTTTAAAAAACTTAAAAAATAACTTTTTGGCTAGAGCTACACTGTGTTCCAACTTATGTCCAAATTTTTCTCACCATGTTGTTTCACAGAGTCACAAGTAACTTTTCACACACTCTAACTGGTCATACCCTGGGTGGTTCTATAGCAGTGATTAGGATATTTTGGTTCTCTGTAACTAGCTGAGACGTTACAAAGACATAAGTGCAGGAGATTTAATCTTTAGTAAACAAGGCTCTAGAGCTCCAAGGAGTGAAAACAATTGCTTATCTGTAAACAAAAGCTAATCTTGGTAGAGATAATGAGTCTGCTCTGGTGTGAGCTCTCACCATGGTGACATCACTCCTCGATCTCTGTCTAATAAGGTAGGGCGATATGGACGGTTACCTAGACACACAGTCAGAGCAGATAAAATCTCTCTTATCTCCAGACCATGGTGATGTCACTTCTTTCTCTCTGTCTAATAAGTAGGGAGATATGGATGGTAACCTATACACATGTGAGCACTCAGAGCAGATAACATCTCTTCTATCTCCTGACCATGGTGACATCACTCCCTGCTCTCTGTCTAATCAGGAAGGAAGATATGGACGGTAACCTAGAGACACTTGTGTGCACTTAGAGCAGATAACATATCTCTTATCTCCTGACCGTGGTGACGTCACTCTCTGATCTCTGTCTAATAAGGTAGGGCGATATGAACGGTAACCTAGAGAGACATGTGTGCACTCAGAGCAGATAACATCTCTCTTACCTCCAGAACATGGTGACATCACTCCCTACTCGCTGTCTAATCAGGAAGAGAGATATGGATGGCAACCTAGACACACATGTGTGCATTCAGAACAGATAACATATCTCTTATCTGCAGATCATGGTGACGTCACTCCCTACTCGCTGTCTATTAAGTAGGGAGATATGGGCGGTAACCTAGACACACATGTGAGCACTCAGAGAAGATACAATCTCTCTTATCTCCTAAGGTGAAATCAAAGGACCAATGTAGTTAGAAAAAGTCTTCAATTACTGTTTCCTACAAAATTGAAAACTAATCTTTGTAGTGAGAAAACTCCTATTAGAACCAATCTACAGAACCTATCTCGTCTCCGGGGACTGTGGCTCCATACATTCAAGCCTATAGGGGTAATGATATCAGCCAAGCAATCTGGAACATCTTCAAAGTGTGTAATAATTTCGAATGACATCATTTTCTGAGTAATCTGGCAATAATTTAGTATCCCAAAAATAAGTCACATCTTTTTAAGGTTTCAATCATCTCCTTTAATGTGTAATTATCAAGTTCCCCTTGTCATCGAGAGGGAGATCACAAATTAAATCTAGTTGGAAACAGTGTCAAGAGGAGTCACCACGTCAGAGAAATTTGCCCAGACCTTAAGATTTTGATGGCCAGAAGTAGTCCTGAAATTTACAAATGAAAACAGAGGTTATAATTTTTTGTTGCCAATGCCAAGTTCTATTGTTACCGCCAAGACAAAATATGATCACCTTGAGCTGCTCTAGGCTCTGCTGGGTCTTTCTTAAGATTGTTCTAAAAATGTCATTGACCTTCTGAGCCAACTGGGCAAGCGAAAGAAAATGTTAGTAAATCACATTCTTGTATTTATGAAAAAAAATTTCCAATATTTTAGTGGTTACAATGTCTTATAATTTGCACCTGTTCACTTTTAGAAAAGGCAAAAAGATAATGTAAAAAAATGGAATTGAAAATTAAAATAGCTTCAATGGACCATGAATATTCCGTCTCAATTGGAGTTCCGAGTAGAGTTGAGTGCGGAGCTCGGCTGTATTTGGAGCTCCCATTGATATCAACGAGTTTCGACCACCTCTCCGATCAAAATGAAGAGGTTTCGTGGTTCGTAGGTGCAGTTGCCAGAGTTGAGACCCGCACCTAACTGACTTTGATGGCCTATACTAGCGATAGGCTATCAATGTCTGAAATGGGACAACCCCTTTAAGCACCAAAACGTGGCCAACCATCTGGCCATTTTTCTGAGAAGACTAAGGCCGTGTTCACACGGCTTATTCAAGACGAAATTGCGAGCTGGATTGCGCTCGCAATTTCGTCTTGAATAAGGGGCGGGGGCGCGGCGGGGGCGCGGCCCGCCGGCCCCATAGCCTTCCATTATCCACGGCGCGTATTGCGCCTGGATAATGTGCAGGTCACTTACTCCCCGCCCGGCGGAACCGCCGAGCTGGGAGGAGCGACGGAAT
The DNA here is from genome assembly GCA_025379985.1 of Phyllomedusa bahiana. Lineage (NCBI taxonomy): Eukaryota > Metazoa > Chordata > Amphibia > Anura > Hylidae > Phyllomedusa > Phyllomedusa bahiana. The sequence goes on along the minus strand of JAODAL010008847.1, from coordinate 93,044 downwards.
CCACTGTTCTCTATGAGAACTGTGGATTACCGTAATTACGGCGACGGATTGGCGCCGTACTGCAGCGCAAATCTGGCGCGCAGTACGGCGCCAATCCGCACCGAAATAAGCCGTGTGAATGGCCCTTAAAAAGGTATCTTTACTACATCTTGTATGGCAGTGCACGGAGACTGTATCCTCCTCTATGCCTTTTAGAGATATGTACCCTAAATGGCCAGACGGTCATGTACTTGTTTGCTATTTTTTTCATCCTAATGGCGCTGATTAACATCAAAATTCTCTTATTAATCAATAGAAGTATGAACTTATTTCAGGCGGATCGTGTTCTCTGTCGGCAGCAATGCCAAAAGACGTTGATACCTACAGAGGGGGTTTGTAGTTCCCAGAGCAGCAAGAGAACAGCAAGCAAAAGGTATAGGAAGAACCCAATATAACAGGCACAGGGGACAGGTAAGGGAATCCTTAAATAGGGAACCGGCGAACACAGAACAGAGGTGATTGGTGGAAAGAACACAAAACCGGATAGGGAAACAAAACTGTCACTCAAAGAGGAACATAGTTTAACAAAAAAAGGGTGCTGGAGGATTGCTGGGCACGGGCGTTGGCCAGGAATCAATTAACACACAGGGAAGGAAGGACTCAGTTCAAACTGGTAACTAAGAATACAAAGTATTATGTTAAAAACCATGGTTTCCGGCGACCAGCACTCGAAGCTGGGGGTCTGTTGGGCATGAAGGGCAAACCAAGCGTTAGCAGAAAATCTTACTTCCTTTCAGCCTTGCCACAGTATTTCCGATCACTCCCACCTATAGGGGAGCAATTCTCCCAATGACCAGGCTCAGGATTTTAAGCCACTAACCAGGTCAATTAGATTTTATTACTGATGTCTATGTAACTAGACCATTAGACTGAATTTGGCTGTAATCCTCCAGCGGCCAGAGAGCCAAGGCCTAATATGGGAGAAGCAGTCTGAAACAGTCAATGAACTGCAATGCCTCATGGGAAGTAGTGGCATTCATCCAGTGCCCATCTCTTACATAGGAATTTCGTTTTTAAGGCATGAGTATTGCACAATTACTTTACAAAGGAAAAAAGTTTTTACTTGAGTTTAAAACTTTGAGAGTAATAATAATTGTAACATTGCTAGTAATACTTAATAATAAAAGTAATAACAGTAACAATAGCTCTATTAATAAGACTAATGCTAATAATAACAACAATAATAATAAAAAAAAATAATAACAGTAAAAAATGACTCCTCCTACTACTACTTATAATAACAGCAACAATTATATTAATACTCTTCCTCCTCCTCCTCCTCCTACTACTACTACTAATAATAATAACTGTAACATTAATAATAGTAGAAATAATACTACTAATAATGCTTCTAGTAGTAGTTATAATAATTGTAACATTACTATTAATACTTCTAATAATAAAAGTAATAACAGTAACGATAGCACTAGTAATAAGAATAGTGCAAATAATAATAATAATAATAATAATAATAATAGTAACAGTAATATTAATACTGGGTATTAGTCATAAGTAGCATGGGGGCTTGTGCTGCCTCTGTGTTGTGTTCAGTCTCATTTCAGCCTTCTAGCTGTCAGTATGGCCATGTTTCCGTTTTTTCTTTGAGTAATTAATTCCCCTTTTTCCTGTAAGTTTTGAGTTTAAGGGAGTGTAGGGACCTGCAATAAATGAGGAGCCGTGAAAGGGCTTGCAGGCTTACAGTATAGTGGCCACTGTATTAACTAATACCTCATATTTGATGTTTTTCCAGTATGTAAAAAAAGTTTTTTTGCCCAACAGTACTGGGGAGTAAATGCAAAAGTAGAATACCAGCAGCCGCCCCCCTCATGCATGGAAGGTGTGCGAGAGGCGGTCTTACGGGTATTTTTTGCATCTGTACAGTCTCCCAATGTCTGGTACTGTGGCTTTTTTGCATGCTATGTGAACATATGCCAATTTAAGGTGCAGTTTTCTATCCCCCTAGTGGTGAGCTGTATGGATTACCACCAATTAACTGCACCTGGGTATTAGACTTAAGTAGCATGGGGGCTTGTGCTGCCTCTGTGCTGTGTTCAGTCTCATTTCAGCTTCCTAGTATGGCCATGTTTCCGTTTTTTCTTTGAATAATATTAATACTACTACTAATAATAATGATAAAATAACTGCAAGGCTATGTTCACACGGCGTAATTTCAGCGCGCATTTCGCGGCGTATTTGCGCTCTAATACGGGCTAGATGCGCGCCGAAATTACGATAATCAACAGTTATCATAGAGAACTATGGATTACGCCTCCTCTCCCTGTTCATACAATACAATCGTATTGTACGCACGGGGAGATAAGTCACATGTTAGTTATTCACGGTGCTTACGCGAGTAATGACAGTCTATAGCAGGCGTCGCGGGAGTACGCGCCGATCAACGCGACTCCCAAGCACCCAGCGTAATTGCGGGGCGTACTGTACATCCCGGAATAATACTACTAATAAAACTAGTGCTAATGATAATCATAATAATAATAATAAGAAGAATAGTTACAGTAGCAATACAACTACTACTGCTAACAACAATAATAATGACAATAACAACAATAATAATAATAATAATAACAACAAAAATACTAGGACTAGGACTCCTCCTATTCCTAGTACTACCAATAATAATAATAATTACAAAATAATAATAATAATTATAGCAATTATAATAATAGTAGTGATAACGGTAACAACAATGCTACTAATAAGACAAATGTTAATAATAATAATAATAATAATAAGAAGAAGAAGAATAGTTACAGTAGCAATACAACTACTACTGCTAACAACAATAATAATGACTATACCAATAATAATAACAAGAATGATAATAATAATAATAACACAAATACTAGGACTAGGACTCCTCCTATTCCTACTACTACTAATAATAATAATTACAAAATAATAATAATAATAATAATAATAATAATAATAATAGTGATCATAACGGTAACAACAATGCTACCAATAAGACAAGTGTTAATAATAATAATAATAAAAAGAAGAAGAAAAATAGTAACAGTAGCAATACAACTACTACTGCTAACAATAATAATGGCAATAACAATAACAATAATAATAATAATAATAATAATAATAACAATAATAATAATAATAATAATAACACCAAAAATACTAGGACTAGGACTCCTCCTATTCCTACTACTACTAATAATAATAATTACAAAATAATAATAATAATAATAATAATAATAGTGATCATAACGGTAACAACAATGCTACCAATAAGACAAGTGTTAATAATAATAATAATAATAATAATAATAATACTTTCTTCATATAGGTTATAATGTATAGTTAATTCCTACAAATATATTGTCTATGTCACAAAGTCTTTGATTAAGCAGACATGTGGCCAGGCTGTATTTTGTTTTATGTTGTATTTTATTACTGATAAATGAAAGACACATGGAAGTATAATACAAGCCTATCACAACAGAAACATCGATTGTAGCCTCCAGTAGGTAGTAGTTAGTTTTCTGAATATTTATACATTTCGTTATACTTTTGTTCCAATACTTTTGTTCCTGCTTTGAACCAGTGTTTTTGATATTCCTGCACTTATTTTATACCAATATTTTTGATATTTTTACATAAATTTTGTGCCAATATTTTTGTACCTGTTTTGCAAAAGTCATTACTCTAAGGTGAAACATATTTGTTGATGCTACTACAGTTGTTTTATAGGCCCATAACATAACAGCAGTCAGCAGCTCATTACAGGTTCAGGAGCAGGTTCTCTTTAAAGGAAAAGTTGCAAAAGCAAAGATATCTTTTTAGAGAAAAAATTTTTCTTCTACTTTAATCGACCTGATTGTTCACCCCCTCCCACTTTTTTTATCTGTGCACTTAGTCATTTATAACTAAAGAAATCTATCTCCTAGAGTTTAAGAAGTCTATGGAGAGGGGAGGGAGATGAGAGGCAGAGAGACAGTCAGTACTGGACTCACAGCTACACTGCTCCTTTTTGCTGTCCATGGCAGTTTTAACAGCATTATGCGCCCAAAGGCACAGCAGGAAAGTGGACCCTTCCTAAATACACTTTCATCAAGCGGAAGGCAAGGAAACGGAAGCTTGAGGATCTTCTCTGTAGTTTTTCTTCTAAGGTGTCCGTCTTACTGGAAGAGTGTAATGTCAGCATACCCAAAGATAGAGGCCACCTATGTTGGGACAACTTGCTGATGTCTTCTACGCAGCCTACAAGGTTAATTGGCAATGCAGGGAGCCAATGGTTTCCTACCTCATCATGATTTTTATCTGTTTGCACGTCCCAAGAACACAAAAGCAGTTAAGTAAACAGTGCTGACCCTGGAATCCAGAGAATATGCCCTATGTTTCTGGGACATACATTCACCACCTTGGGCCTCTATACTGGTGGGAAACTGCCTAATGTGCTCAATGGATAAGATGGCCCTGGTGCTGCCTAATGTCTTCCTTGCTGCTGCTTGTGTGTGTGAAAGTCTCTTAGGGCATGTCCCCACTGCACGGGTTTTCGGACGGTTTTACAGCCGGTTTGCGGTTTTTCAGACCGCCTAAAAAACTGGCCGAAAATTAGCACAATTGTGCTCTATGGAAAACCCGTACAGCAGTCCACACTGCACGGGTTTTCAGTCGGGCGGTTTCTCCGCCCGCGGTCCGGCCGCAAAACATTGAACATGCACATTCTTCCGTCTGGACGGAATCTTTGCATGTCAATGTGGAGGGGGAGGGCTTTACTCCACTTATCGCGGAGAAAAGTTGCCCCCCCATGCGGCCGTGGGGATGGCCGCAAAACAGGACAAATACCGTCCGGCAAACCGGCCGGTATTTGTCCTGTGCAGTGGGGACGCGCCCTTAGGGTATGTTCACACCGGGTAATTTCGGCGCGCATTTCGCCGCGTATTTGCGCTCTAATTCGGACAAGATGAGCGCCGAAATTACGGTAATCCATAGTTCTCATAGAGAACTATGGAATCCGCCTCCTCTACCCGCTTGTACAATACGATTGCGTGGGGAGATAAGTGACATGTCAATTACTTGCGGCGAATACCCGCCACAAGCAATGAATGTCAATGGGGCCGGCGAGCTGCCGACCCTCCCGTGCCGCGGTATGCGCGTATTACCGCGAGCTCCCGAAACACACAATGCCCAGCGGCGAGTGCTGTATGCGCCGCAGTACATCATGTGAACATACCCTTACTATCACTATATGCCCCTCCCCTTTCCATAGACTTCTATGGGCAGCTGTAACCTGAGCTTTTAGTGAAGCAGGAACTTGATCTTCTCTGCAAAATGGATGCTCTTAGGGATTTTTGACTGAATACACAGGTGAAGAAAGCAGGAGGAGGAAGAATAATAGGAGGACGATTAAAGTAAAGAGAAACTTTTTGTTTTCTAAAAAGTTATATTACAAAGTTTCTTCACTTTCTGTTGATTTGTTGAAAGTTGAATTGTAATTGAAGGTATACGTTAAATAACAAATGATTTGATCAACGGTCCTTCGGTGACTGCCTGCATTTACTAGGGCGCTGGAAAGGAACAATGCTTTAGCACAGGACATGAATATTATGACTGCATTTAGTTTGTCTACTCTTATATTACTTTTAATTTGTTCTCATTTTTTTTACTTACACAACTAGAAGCCGTGATGGTTTGAGGATTAGTGAGGGCAGTTTTTCCATTGTTCACGCTCACCCAGACCTCCATGGTTCTGAAAACAAAACCAAAAAAATACAATTGGATGTTCTGATAATAATTGGAAATATTTATTTCATTTAAAACAAAAAAATCAAATTTTTACATGTTTCCAATTCTTTCCTAATACCAGATGTGGGTCATGTCCTGAAAGTCTGGCAAAATAAGGAGGAAAGAGAATTTTTCTAATAAGCAAAGCAGAATGGAAGGAAGCTGAAGCAACGTTGGATCACTCTAAATTGGTCAAATGTGGCTTAAAGGGGGTTGTACAGTTAATATATTTAAAAAAAAAATGTATTCCTTCCTGACAGCTGGTCATAATAATATGGTTCTTCATGTTTTTCCTCCCAGAACTTTTTTCTTTTTCCATCCACATAGATATACCATAGATTGTACTCGCACCGATAGCTGTTTTGCACTTCCACCCAAAGACCTGAGAGATTGAGCATTTTTTGCGCTTCCACTTATGGACCTGAGAGATTGAGCATTTTTTGCACTTCCACTTATGGACCTGAGAGATTGAGCATTTTTTGCGCTTCCACTTATGGATCTGAGAGATTGAGCATTTTTTGCGCTTCCACTTATGGACCTGAGAAATTGAGCATTTTTTGCGCTTCCACTTATGGGACGGAGAGATTGAGCATTTTTTGCACTTCGACTTATGGACCTGAGAGATTGAGCATTTTTTGCACTTCCACTTATGGATCTGAGAGATTGAGCATTTTTTGCGCTTCCACTTATGGACCTGAGAGATTGAGCATTTTTTGCGCTTCCACTTATGGACCTGAGAGATTGAGCATTTTTTGCGCTTCCACTTATGGAACTGAGAGATTGAGCATTTTTTGCGCTTCCACTTATGGACCTGAGAGATTGAGCATTTTTTTGCGCTTCCACTTATGGACCTGAGAGATTGAGCATTTTTTGCGCTTCCACTCATGGACCTGAGAGCTTGAGCATTTTGTGCGCTTCCACTTAGGGACCTGTTAGTTTTAGCATTTTTTGCGCGTCCACTTATGGACCTGAGAGATTGAGCTTTTTTTGCACTTCCACTTATGGACCTGAGAGATTGAGCATTTTTTGCGCTCCCACTTATGGACCTGAGAGATTGAGCATATTTTGCGCTTCCACTTATGGACCTGAGAGATTGAGCATTTTTTGCGCTTCCACTTATGGACCTGAGAGATTGAGCATTTTTTGCGCTTCCACTTATGGACCTGGGAGATTGAGCATTTTTTTTCGGGATGAAGTGTAGTTTTCATTGGTACTATTCTGGGATACAGGCCATTTGTCCTACCCTAATGAAGCATCAAAGTAAACAAAGTAGTGTGACACAGCATTCGGGGAGGGCAATGGGCGGCTACACTATAAAAGCAAAGGCTAAATGACTGACGCATGTCCAGTAGATAACGATTTGCCGGGCATGTGCAGTAGTCTGCTGGAACCCTGGTGATTCTGTAGCCACCCACCCACTGTAGTAGCAGGACCTCGCCATTGCCAGGCTTCATGTAGGATGCTCTCAGACGGAAGTGGCCACTTAGCTTAGTTGTATGAGAAATCAGCAGGTTAGATACAGAGAGACTGGGAGAGTCACAGAAAGGCAAAGAAGTGGACGTCCTTTGGCTCCATCACACACTGATGTGTGCTTCATGGTAACCAATGGCCTGCGGAACCAGATGATGAATACCGCACAAATCCAGGCAGGTTTAAGGGAGGTTAGAGGCACCAAGTGTCACGTCCGACCATTCGTAAGCATTCGTAAGCATCTACGTGTGGTCTGTGTGCTACATAACCGGCAACTTTTCATACATGTCCCCCTAAGACATGTCAGAAAAGAGATGCTTCCACACCAGTTTTAAGGCGCATTAAATGAGTGTATAATGTGCCCAAATGTAAGAACCTGTCATAAATCTGGCGTCATGTTACCTTCCATAGTATAATTGATGAGGCTAATATAGCCGCATAGCAAAATGTAGGCACATAGCATATCATTGCTAGCATATTTGGTGCACCTACTTTAGGTACATTCAAATGTGTAGTGCCTGGCGTACAATGCACCTAGTTTTGGTGCACGACAGTCCATTTATGTAGAGAATAGGGCGTCAACAGTTTTTTGGTGCAAGATACACCAAAACAATGGTGCAGCCCTAATGGGACATTGTCCTTTGTCTTAGATTTATAATAAGACAACAGTCTAAGGGCGACATGTCCAAAAGTTGACACTTTTTTAGGTGCATTTAATCAGTGTAAAGTGAGTTAATCAGTGTGTTGTGCCTGGCGTATAATGCGCCTAGTTTTGGTATATTACAGTTCATTTATATATCGAGAATTGGGTATCAAGAGTATTTCTGGTGCATAATAGACCAAAAAAAGGTACATGCGTATTGGGACATGCTGCCCCAAGACTCCTGGTTGGCTTACTGCGCACCATCCAGAATGGGCCAAAATTTCAATTTGTCTCATCTTAAGACAAACTCTTTTCTAGTCCCTAATCCAACAAGTGGTAAAACGCGTCGAAAACAAATTAAGTCTAACTTGACATGGACCAAAATTTTGGTAAAATTTTGGGCAAAGTCTAGCACAAACACAATGGTGACTTTACCCCAATATGTTGCAGATGAGTGGCCACATCGAACTATGACAAAATAACAAAGTGAAGACGAAAACTTTCGCTACTGTAGTAAGTAGTGTTATTGAACTGTTCTAGAAAAGTTAAGTTCTAGTAGGACGTCTCGAATTTTTAGAACATGAACCGAACATTTTACTGTTCGTTCGAGTAAAGTTTTTGTTCTAGGTCAACACACCATTTTCAATTTAGTTTTCAGCAGCTTTCTGCACTTTTGGCTTCATCCAATCACCTTTCTGTACTTTTCTTGGACATCCAATCCCCTTTCTGCACTTTTGGCTCCATCCAATCCCCTTTATGCACTTCTGGCTCCATCCAATCACTTTTCTACACTTTTTTTGGCCATCCAATAACCTTTCTGCACTTTTGGCTCCATCTAATCCCCTTTATGCACTTTTGGCTCCATCCAATTACCTTTTGGCACTTTTCTTGGCCATCCAATCCCCTTTATGCACTTTTGGCTCCATCCAATTACCTTTTGGCACTTTTGGCGCCATCCAATCACCTTTCTGCACTTTTCTTGGCCATCCTATCACCTTTCTCCACTTTTGGCTCCATCCAATCACCTTTCTGCACTTTTGGCTCCATCCAATAACCTTTCTGCACTTTTCTTGGCCATCCAATCCCCTGTATGCAGTTTTGACGCCATCCAATCACCTTTCTGCACTTTTATTGGCCATCCAATCACCTTTCTGCACTTTTGGCTCCATCCAATCACCTTTCTGCACTTTTGGCTCCATCCAATCACATTTCTGCACTTTTGGCGCCCAGCCAAACACCTTTCTGCATTTTTGGCGCCATCCAATCCCCTTGATGCACTTTTGGCTCCATCCAATCACCTTTCTGCACTTTTCTTGGCCATCCAATCACCTTTCTGCACTTTTGGCAGAATCCAATCACCTTTCTGCACTTTTCTTGGCCATCCAATCACCTTTCTGCACTTTTGGCAGAATCCAATCACCTTTCTGCACTTTTCTTGGCCATCCAATCCCCTTTATGCACTTTTGGCTCCATCCAATTACCTTTTGGAACTTTTGGCGCCATCCAATCACCTTTCTGCACTTTTGTCTCCATCCAATCACCTTTCTGCACTTTTCTTGGCCATCCAATCCCCTTTATGCAGTTTTGACGCCATCCAATCACCTTTCTGCACTTTTATTGGCCATCCAATCACCTTTCTGCACTTTTGGCTCCATCCAATCACATTTCTGCACTTTTGGCGCCATCCAATCACCTTTCTGCATTTTTGGCTCCATCCAATCCCCTTTATGCACTTTTGGCTCCATCCAATCACCTTTCTGCACTTTTCTTGGCCATCCAATCACCTTCCTGCACTTTTGGCAGAATCCAATCACCTTTCTGCACTTTTGTTGGCCATCCAATCACCTTCCTGCACTTTTGGCAGAATCCAATCACCTTTCTGCACTTTTCTTGGCCAACAAATCACCTTTCTGCACTTTTGGCTCCATCCAATCCCCTTTATGCACTTCTGGCTCCATCCAATTACCTTTTTGCACTTTTTGCGCCATCCAATCACCTTTCTGCACTTTTATTGGCCATCCAATCACCTTTCTGCACTTTTGGCTCCATCCAATCACATTTCTGCACTTTTGGCGCCATCCAATCACCTTTCTGCATTTTTGGCTCCATCCAATCCCCTTTATGCACTTTTGGCTCCATCCAATCACCTTTCTGCACTTTTCTTGGCCATCCAATCACCTTTCTGCACTTTTGGCAGAATCCAATCACCTGTCTGCACTTTTCTTGGCCGTCCAATCACCTTTCTGCACTTTTGGCAGAATCCAATCACCTTTCTGCACTTTTCTTGGCCATCCAATCCCCTTTATGCACTTTTGGCTCCATCCAATTACCTTTTGGAACTTTTGGCGCCATCCAATCACCTTTCTGCACTTTTGGCTCCATCCAAAAACCTTTCATCACTTTTCTTGCCCATCCAATCCCCTTTATGCAGTTTTGACGCCATCCAATCACCTTTCTGCACTTTTATTGGCCATCCAATCACCTTTCTGCACTTTTGGCTCCATCCAATCACAATTCTGCACATTTTGCGCCATACAAAAACCTTTCTGCAATTTTGGCTCCATCCAATCCCTTTCTGCACTTTTGGCTCCATCCAATCACCTTTCTGCACTTTTCTTGGCCATCCAATCACCTTCCTGCACTTTTGGCAGAATCCAATCACCTTTCTGCACTTTTGTTTGCCATCCAATCACCTTCCTGCACTTTTGGCAGAATCCAATCACCTTTCTGCACTTTTCTTGGCCATCCAATCACCTTTCTGCACTTTTGGCTCCATCCAATGAGTGCAGAGCACAGAAAAGTGTCAAAAACAGCATCGCTGAGGTGTAGGACTCTCATTGGCTGCTAAAATCACATGACCCTGTTCTATATATATCACTGTATTGCCTTGTGAACGCCATTTTCAGCTCACTCTCTGTACAGTACAGACTGCTCTTAGTTAGATAGCATTTTCCTCTCCATAGACAGCAATAGTTAGGGAGTTTGGTATTGCTGGCTGCATCTTTCCCACACCCAGAAGCTGTTATTTGGTGACATTTGCAGCCTCACATAACACCTAACTCTCATATACATGGATATATATTATACAGAGTGCTTGGATTTGCTAAATCAACATCAGTGCCCAAAAGTTCTGTTTTTGCAGTTTTGGGGGTTCAGCATTTGTATAACACACTGTATCCAAATTTCCTATGTGTCAAAAGGGCTTTTGGGCCCTTTCAGGATGCATGACCTCGTAGCAGCTGCTACCGCTGCACCTCCTATAGTTACGCCCCTGCTTGCAAACTGTCCTCATCTTTTCAGTTCGCCATTGAAAGGAATGAAGTATTTTAGCCTCTCATTGTTTTTTGTAACTCTTAGAGCCAAATTTTCTTCCATAAGTTGTTCCACGTCTCCAGGTTACTGTTATGGATGGTGATTCCAGCTCCTCCTCACCTGTATAGGTATAAGAATTACCCAGAACATCTTCTCCCATTTACTTTAATGGGGTTCGAGTTCGAATAGAACCTCGAACCGAACTCACTAAAGTTCAAGGTTCTAATCGAACTAGGACTTTTTACTGCTCGCTCATCTCTAGTAGTGAGCAGAACATAGAAGAGATCTAAAACCTATCAGAGCTAATTCGACTGCTCTTTTCCCCCTTCTGTCCAGCTGACGAGGCCACCCCAGCAAAGTGGATATGGCCCTTTGCCACGTGCCTGATTGTGACTTTCCCATCCAGTGAATTATAGTTGACATTTCAATCCACAGTAACCTATTTGCAAAGTATTCATTCGCCGGTTGCTTTACGAGGGTGCGATAAAAGATTGTCCTTTTACGACCCATTAAAAAAAGATGAAAAAAAAATATTAAATAAAATTGTGAAAGACATTTGCTGAAAGCGATAAATAATTTACCTCTAATTTTTTTCGCGCACTGAAAATTAAACTGGCAACTGTTCAAAAAGTTATTAAAATTATAATGACTGGAGATATTTGGAAATCACGCAGCGGCGTTATAAAGGATAAATTACTAGAGAAAGTTTTTTGGGTTTTTTTTTGTACTTAAAAAAAAAATATGCCAAAACTTGATTAGTGAGAACTGGGCTGTTTATAAAGAAGTTTTAGAGTCCGAATATTTACATTAAAACCCACAGATAAAATAACCATCCCCAAATAATACATCCTCCCCTCTAATAACTCAACAAACTCACAACTCTTCCCCACCCTCTCAATTCCAATAAACAACTAACTAACATAAACCATTCTCCAACTTTAACCATCATCCAACTTCAACTCACTCATCATCCCACCCAACTCCAATCCCCCCCCCCCCCCCCCCCACCACCCCCAGACCCCAAAAAAAACCTATCCCCTAATCCCCCTACCAAATTCAAAATTACCCACCTCCAAAATCATCAAACAACCCCCCCCCCATGAATAAAACACACAAAAGAAAATAAACCCCCCCCAACATTCCAATTATATCATACTAATGCAACAGCCATTAAAAATTGCTTTCAGGTACACAGTTGCTTTTCTGAAGCTGAATACAGGATTTATAGCTGATGCAACAGCCATTAGAAATTGATTTTAGCATTGTTGCAACAGCTTGTATCTAGTACACTTTGCCTTTCCTATAGCTAGAATACTAGGAATGTGGATAACTGAGTGCAACAGCCCATTAGAACTGCTTCAGATGCCTCCACAAGCTGGAAGGCAGCTAACTTTAAGCTTTCCTGCCAGTTATAATACTAGCGATTTATTAACTGATGCCCAAACAGCCTATTAAGAAATTGCTTTCCAGAATAGCACAGATCGAACCCGTAATTTAGTTTTCCTGCCCAGGCTAAATACAAGAATTCTCCAACTGACTGAATGCAACATGCCAATTAAAAAATTGCCTTTCAGGTACACAAGTTGCTTTTTCTGAAGCTGAATAAGGAGTTTATAGCGCTGTATGCATACAGTCATTAGAAAATTGCTTTTAGGCTGAACAGTAGTTTTAGTAACTTTGCTTCTCCTCCTGCTGAACTACCAGGATTTCATGAACTGATGCAACAGCCATTTAGAAATTAGATTTCTAAGTGGCCAAAGTTGAGGGGGAGTAAAATTATGTTTTTCCTGCAAGCTGAATTACAAGATTTCTGCGCCTGACGCCCCAACAGCCATTAAGAAATTTCATTTGATGACGACGGTTAAGTACCAAAGTAAACATTAAGCCCCCCTTTAGCTTGGAAGCTGAATACAGGTTTTATAACTGATGCAACAGCCATTAGAAATTGCTTTCAGGTAAACAGTTGAAAGAGTCACTTTTGCTACTCTCCTGCAAGCTGAACTACAGAGTATTTCTGGCCTGATGCCAACAGCCATTAGAAATTGATTTTAAGTGCACAGTTGAAAGACTAACTTTGCTTTCCTTAAGCTGAATGCAGGATTTCTGGCTGATGCAACAGCCATTAGAATTTGCTTTCAGATGCACAGTTGAACCAGTATCTTTGCTTTCCTACAGCTAAATACAGGATTTCTGACTGATGCAAGAGCCATTAAAAATTGCTTTCAGGTACACAGTTGAAGCAGTAAATTTGTTTTCCTGCAGCTGAATACAGGATTTCTAGGCTGATTGCCAACAGTCAATTAGAAATTTCATTTAAGATGAACGGTAGCTACCAGTAAACTCCATTCGTGCCTATACACTAGCGCTGAATACAGGATTTATAATTGATGCAGCAGCCATTAGAAATTGCTTTCAGCTAAACAGTTGAAAGAGTCACTTTGCTATCCTGAAGCTCAATACAGGATTTCTGGCTGATGCACCAGCCATTAGATAACTTGCTCTTCAGTAGCTGTACAGTTGAATGAGTTTACCATGTTGCCCATTTCTGAAGCTGCAATACAGGATTTTATAGTCTGATGCTACCAGCCATTAAGATTGATTGACTATTTAGGTGAAACAGTAGTACTTATTAAACTTTGCTTTCCATACAGATGAAATTACGAGAATTTATATTGATGCAGCAGCATAGGAAATTGCATTTAACAGGTAAACAGTGAAAGGACATACTATTGCGCGGGGCGCCCACCCAACCCTTTCTCCTGAAAGCTTGTTTTTTTTTAACTGCAGGATTTCTGGCCGATGCAACAGCCCTATTATGAAATGCCTTTCAGTGTGCCACAGTGTGAACCTGATAACTTTGCCCTTTTCCTGCAACTGAATACAGATTTCTGATGATGCAACAAAACATTAGGTAAAGTTGCAGTTTACTTTCTAGGTGAACGCCCCTCCCAGTACATAGTAACTTTGCTTTCCATGCCAGCCATCGAATACTACGCGATTTCATGGCCTCGATGTAAAAAATTAACCAGTAGAAGAAATTTATTTTTTGTGAACAAGTTGAACCAATAAACTTTGCTTTCCTCTTGACCCCGGGAGCGGGGGGTGGGTGGGGAGCGGGGACGTGAGCTGTATACCGGATTTCTGGTTGAATGCCCAACAGCCATTAAACGACATTGATTTCTTAGTGTAGCCACAGCACATTGAATCAGAGAACTTTGCTTTCCTCGCAGCGTGATACAGGCATTTCTGGTATGACTGCCAACAGCCATTAAAAAGAATTGTTTTTAGGTGCCACAGTTGATATCAGAAACTTTGCTTTTGCCTGCCCAGCTGATACAGGCATTTACTCGGCAGATGCACATTGATTACGCGACTGATAGGAACACAGCTGATTTTGATGCCTGCACCAGGCTATACATGTATCTCTTATCCATTATCTATGAGAGCTGAACTTTCGAAGCTCGCTCATTAGCGCATGCCCCAAACTTGCCATGATGCGAAATGGCATAGCTGTAGTAGAAATCACTGTATTCAACGCTGTATAAGGTTCACATCGAGCCAAGTGGCAGCACGTGAAGAAAATTGTATATTCAGCACTACAGGCTATACCCATGACACCATGTGGCACAGTAGTGAATTACCTGTATTCAGCTTGCACAGGGTCACATGAGCCAGGGGCGGCAGCAGTGATGAAATCTACTGTCTATTCAGCTAGTAGTCACATGACCCAGTGCCCCATCCAGGTGGAGACAACTCCTGTATTTCAGCTGCTAGCGCTCACATGAACCATGGCAGCAGTGAGACGAACCCTGTATTCAGCTGCCCAGTGTCACATGACCCAGCTGGCCCCAGCAGTGAGAAATCTGTATAGGCTGCAAGTTCAGCATGCAACCAGTGCGCAGCAGTAGAGTAGAATTGTATATTTCTAGCTATCAGCTAACATGAACCAGTGGCAGCCAGTGAGAAATCCTAGTATTCAGCTCGCAGGATAACATGAGCCAGCGCGGGGCACAGCAGTGAAGAAATCCTGTATTCAGCTGTAGCCCGGTCAACATGACCCAGCTGCCAACAGTGAGCAATTCCTGTATTCAGCTGCAGCACCGTCACATGAACCCAGTTTGAGCAGCAGTGAGAAACACCTGTATTCAGCTGCGGGTCACATCGACCCAGTGTGCCCATCCCACAACAACCACACAACCCCCCCCACCCCCCCTTAACCCTAATCCCCCCCCACTGCCAGAAATTCCTGTATTCCAGTCTGCCACAGCGCTCACCATGAACCAGTGGCAGCAGGGATGAAATTGTATATTTCAGCTTACAGGTAAACATGAACCCATGTGCAGACCCAGCACTGAGGAAATCCTGTATTCAGCTGCACGTCAAATGAGCCAGAAGCAAGCAGTGAAGAAATCTGTATATAAGAACTGCAGGTTCACATGAAGCCAGAGGCAGCAGTGAGAAATCCTGTATTCCTAGCCTGATAGGGTCACGATGAGCACCAAGTGGCTAGCAGTGAAGGAATCTTTGCTATTCAGATGCAGGTCACATTGTTATTTTAAATAAACCAGGTCTGGCAGTCCAGCTCGAGAAATCCCTGCTATTCCAGCTGCATGGTCACATGACCCCAGTGGCAGCAGTGAGAAATCCTGTATATAGACTAGACAGGTGAAGAAAAATTACTGCGCACTACTTATCTTAACAATAAGAACAACTTTCTTAGATATAACGTAGAGTAAAAAAAAATAAAAAATAGGAGAGGTCATTTTAGTCATAAAATGATTCAAAACTAATGTATTCTAACATCAATTCACTTAGTCATTGAAGAAAATTCTGCCCCCTAGGTAACATGGACCCCTCCCCCCGCCCCCCCCCCCACACCCCCCCCCCCACACCAAGTGTTATCTATTGCACAGTGCCAGAGAGAAAATCCTGTATTCAGCTGGCAGGTCACATGACCAGGGCAGCCAGTGAGCAAATCTGTATTCAGCTGCATCTGTCACATGACACAGGGCAGCAGCTGAGAAACCCTGCATAATTCACGCTGCGAGGTCACGATGACCCCAGAGGGCAGCAGGTGAAGAATATCCTGTTATTCATGCTTGCCAGGTCACATGACCCCAGGACAGCAGTCGAAGCAAATACATAGTACATTCAAGCTGCAGGTCACTATGACCCCTTAGTGGCAGCAGTGAGAAATCCTGTATTCAGCCTGCCAAGTCGTCACAATGAACAGGGCTCAGCAGTGAGAAATCCTGTATTCAGCCCTGCCAGGTCACATGCACCTAGGGCCATGCCAGAAGCAGAAAACTGTATGCCAGCTGCCAGCGTCACTAAGAAGGACACAGTGGCTGGACAGAGAATGGGAGAATCCTGTATTCAGTGCACGCGATCAATGGTTGGGAACTCAGTCCACCGAGGCCAGCAGTGAGCAAAATACCTGCTATTCAGCTGCAGGTCATGTGACCCAGTAGGCCCAGCAAGTGATGAAATCCTGTATTCATACTGCAGGGTTACAAGCCTGAACCCAGCTGGTGGCAGTGACGAAATGATGCCTGTATTCAGCTTGCCAGCGTGAGCAGGACAAGTATGGCCAGCAGTAAGAAACCTGTATTCAGCTAGAGGTCACATGACCAGGACAGCTAAGTGAGAACTCCTGTATTCAGCTGCAGGTCACATGAGCCCAGTAAGCAGCCAGTGAGAAATGCTGTATTCAGCTGCAGCGTCACATGAGGCCAGTGGCAGCGCGTCGATGAGCAAGTAAACTGTATTCAGCTGCAGAGTCACATGACCCGAGATGGCACGCAGTGAGAAATGTTGACCTATTCCAAGATAAGCAGGTCTACATGCAGCCAGTGGCAGCAGTGCAGAAAATGCTGTATTCAGCTGAGAACGTACATGAGCCAGTTAGGCCCAGCAGGTGAGAGAAATTGTAATTCAGACTGACAGCGTGACGGTAGAACCTCAAGCGGCGGCAGTGAGAAAATACCCTGTATTCAGCTGCCAGGTAACAGAGACTCAGATGGCCAGCAGTGAGAAATCATGTTTCAGCTGCTAGGTCAATGACCCTGAGCGGCAGCAGTTGAGAAATCTGTATTCAGCCTGCAGGTCAGCATGACCCAGTCGTGCATGCAACATGTGAGAACTCCTGTATTTCAGCTGCATGGCTAGAAAAATTAACTCGGCACTACTATCTACATAGAAGAATTTCTAATAAACGCGGATGAGCTCTGTAGAATATATTAGGGTTATAAATGAATAGAGGAGGAGGAGCCTGAGCTCTGCTCGATATATAAAGGGTATATGATTAGAGGAGAGGAGCCTGAGACTTCTGTGATATATAGGATTGATATGATAGAGAGAGGGCTATGAGAAACTTCTGTGATATATAGGGATTATATGATAGAGGAGCTGAGCCTCTGTCTGAATAGTATATTTTGCCTCCCCCTTCTATGCCCCCCCCCGCCCCCCCGCCTACTACCCCCCCGGGCGATTATAATGATAGAGGAAAGAAGCTCCCTGAGACCTCGTGACTATACTAGGGTTCATACTGATAGAGGTAGAGGAGCGGCTGCTCTTTGATATATAGGTGTTATATGAGTAGAGGAGAGGAGCACTGGAGCTCTGTTATATATAGGGTTGATAATGATAGCATGAGAGAGAGGAGCCACTGAGTTTGCTTGATATATAGGTATATATTATAGAGGATGGAGGATGGCCTGAGCCTCCTGTGTATATATAGTGGGTATATTATAGAGGGTGAGGAGCATGAGTTCTGCTGATACTTTACATGGGTTATTTGATAGAGAAGAACAAGAGTCCTATGATTACTGGATGCAATATATAGACGTGTTCATCAATGAATAGAGTGCGAGGAGCTGAGCTCTGTAATATATTAGAGGCTTATCATGAATAGCAGGAGAGGAGATTAGATTCTCGTTGATATATAGTCTTAGTATGATAGAGGAGAGGAGCTGAGTTCCGTGATGGTATAGAGGATATATATGATAGAGGAGAGGAGTGAGTTCTGTGATAATATAGGGTGTATACTGATAGAGGCGGATGGAAGTGAGGGGTCTGCCCTAAATATCGATCAGGGGCTTATTTATCGATTAGAGGAGACGTTGAAGCTCTGTGATAGTATAAGGCGTTATAGGATAGAGGAAGCCCCCTCAGCCTGGTGATAGTATAGGGTTATATGAGTAGAGAGTAGAGGAGCTTGCAGCTCTCTGTGAATTACTAGGGTTTATATGATATGAGGCGAGGAGGGAGCTGAGTTCTGTTGACATATATAGGGTTATATTATATAGAAGGAGAGGGATAAGATGAGCCTTCTTTGTGATATATAGTGTTATATTATAGATGGGAGAGGGATAAAAAAAATAACCCCCCCCCCCCCCCCCCCCCCCCCCCCCCCCCCCACCTGAGTTCTCGTGAATATAATTAAGGGTGTATATGATACGAGTAGAGGAGACCTAAAGTACTTTGATATATAGGGTTATTATGAATTAAGAGGGTAAGGAGCTGATGTCTGATAATATATAGGGTTATATGATGAGAGCAGATGAGGAGAATTAGCCTCTGTTATATATAGTGTTTATTATGATAGAGGAGCGATGTTCTCGTAGATATATAAGGCGTTATCATGAGAGAGGAAGAAAGCGCATGGAGGTCGGTGGCCGGGCGTCAAGCGCGGTAAAGGACAAATAGAAGGGGAGCAGAGGGGCTGCAGTTCATGTGATATTATAGGGTTATATGATAGAGGGAGAGGAGCTGTAGCGTCTGTAATATATTAGGGTTATTATGATAGAGAGTAGATGAGCTCTGTGATATATAGGGTTATAGGATAGAGGTAGTAGAGCCTTCTGTGAAACTATAGGATTAAATGACTAGAAGGAGAGCGTAGCTTGAGCTCTGTGATATATAGGGGTTATATGTTAAGAGGAGAGAAGTGAGCTCTACGTGGATATATGGGTTATATGATCAGGAGGGAGCGAGCCCTGAGGACTCTGCTGATATATAAGGGTTATAATGATATGGAGGAAGATTGCGAGCTGAGCTCTGTGATATATATGGATTATATGATAGAGGAGACGTAAGCCTGAGGCTACTGTGATATATACGGGTTATATGATAGATGGGGAGGAGCCTGAGCTCCCTCCCCGTGAATTATTTCATAGGGTTCCTTATGATGCATGGGAGAAGAAGCCTGGACTCTGTGATATTCATAAGGAGTTTTATGATATAGAGGAGAGGTAGATGTAGCTCATGTCGATTATTAGGATCTCATATGAATAGAGGAGAGAAGCTGAGCTCTGTGATTATATATGGGTTACATATGATAGAGGAGAGAAGCTGTCTAGCTCATGCTGAAAATATAGTGTTATGATGAGCTAGCAGTTGAGAGCGTGCTGAGTTCACTGTGATATATTAGGAGTTATATGTAGATGGAGTCAGACAGCTGAGCTCTGCTGATGATATTGGGGTATTTGATCAGAGGAGATGGATAGACTGAGCTTTTTCGTGCACTATTAGAGTGTTATATGATAGGGGGAAGGAGGAGCCTGAAGTTCTGTATATATATAGAGTTATATGATAGAGGAGAGAGAAGCCTGAAGCTACATGTGATATATATATGGGTCTATTTGATAGAGGAGAGGAGTGCAGCTCTGTGATATATAGGCGTTGATATGATAGAGCTGAAAGGGACGCTTGAGCTCCTGTGATATAAGGGTTTATGAGAGGAGAGGAGCTGAGCTCTGTGGATATTATAGGGTTATATGATAGAGGACATTCGAGTCTTGTGATAGCATAGGCGTTATAATATGATCAGACGCGAGACGAGAATGCCCAATGAGACTCCGGTGATATATAGCGTTATCATGGATAGAGGTAATTGAGGAGACTGAGCTCTGTGATATAATTAGGGTTATATGATAAAGAGAGAGAGGAGACAGAAGCTCAGTGACTAATATAGGCGTTATATGATTAAGAGAGAGAGGAGCTGAGCTCTGATGAATATATATTTAGGGTTATATGCATAGAGGAGAGTAGCCTGAGCCCACTTGTGAAACTATAGCGAGTTATATGATAGTGGGGAGATGCTCCGTGCCCCTCTAGTGATATATAGGGTTATGATGATAGAGGAGAGCGAGCCTGAGCTAACTTCGTGATATATAGGGTTATATGATCAGAGGAGAGAGAGCCCTGAGCTCTGGATGATATATATGGGTTATATCGATAGAGGAAGAGGATGCTGAGCTCTGTGGTAGGATATCATAGGGTTATATTGATAGAGGAGAGAGTAGCTCTTGTGAGTATATAGCGGTTATATGATGTAGAGGAGAGAAGCTGGAAGCCTACTTATGATATTATAAGAAGTTATATGATAGAGGATGAGAAGCTAGAGCTCTGTGGTATATAGGGCGTATTATGATTAGACAAGGAGAGACTGAGCTCTGTGTGATTATATAGGGTCTAAACTAATGATAGAGGAGAGGAGCTTTCGATCCGATATATAGGGGCTCGAGTTATTTGATGAGGAGAGGAGCTGAGCTCCATGGGATACTATTAGGAACGATATATGACTAGAAGGGAGATGAAGCTCTGGGAAAGAGGAGTCGGAGTTCAACCCACCAACAGTCCCCCCCCTTCCCCTATAAGATATCTATAAACATACCCCTCCTCAGTAAGATGTGACCTCGCTTTCAGTCCTATAAGTTATTAAAGTCCCCAAAAATTGCAATTATCCTCGAAAATATGAGCCGAACTTTTGAGTACTCATTTAGCCGTAGAAGAGGCGTTCCACTCTAGATCGGCTGTAATTATTTAGATGCGGAGAGCAGGGTAAGTGATCGCCACATCTGTCACCCGCACAGAGAGAACCCTCACTCGTTGCGGGACCAGATGTGTGTATTTTCGGCTGTGCCACTAATACTACGAGACTCCTTAATCGTGCCTTCAAGCTCAGCCCAAAAGTTAAGTTAAGCAGGATGCATTGCTAACCCATTCTACTTCCTCCTATATGAACAGTCTGACCCTCAGTTCGGTATCCTGGACGCTTTCATCAGAACTCGACAGGAATTCGGAAGACACAACAGTCATAACCCCAATCCATTTTTTTCCTAATAGTTCCGGGTGCGGGATGAGTCCTAGACACTACCTCCACGACCAAAAATGTCATTAGAACCCATAAGCGTAACGTTAGGAGGACGTCATTAGGATTTAACCGAGAACTTTGATCAGTGTACAGCGGGTTGCAAAAGTCTTCCTACCCCTTGAACTGTTCCAAAGCCTTTAAATAGTTATCAGCGAAAACAATTGCTATTTTATTGAGAATTTTATTGAAGGGGAATGCAGTGCCCAGAGCCAGAGCCCCAGAGTACCAGTGCAGATGCAGTGCATGAAGACAGTGTGCTAACCACTAGATGGTTGGATTGCGGTGGAAGGCAATCGAGTGGTCAGAAAGGGGAATATCTTCTCCTTGGGCGAGAGAGCCCAACATATAGGGCTAGTGTGGAGATTTTGAATTGTCTTTTTAGCCCTCCACTATAACACCTTCATTTTTTTTAATTTTTTTCATTTTGCCTTTATTTTTTCATTTTTTTTGTATTTTCTTTATTTCTTTTTTGTTCTTTTTTTTTTTTTAATCATCATAATTGCATTATGGTTGAAAAAAAAAAAATAAAAGAGACTGATGAAGCTCAAGCACCCTCTATTGGATGTAACAAATCCTCCATTTGCTTCACTCACCGAATCTGTAAAAAGCAAAATGGATAGAAGCCAAGCCAGTATCACTCAACTGCATACAGTTATTTTGAGGTTTTGCCCCCTATCAGGGGCTGCGCGTAGCGGAGGCAATGACCTTAAAAAAAAAATTGGCTCAGATAAGGCGGAATATTCTTCCATATGGTGATGAGTGCCCATATAGCCGTGTGGAGCATTTCGATGTATCCATCTTGCCCCTCCCTAAACACACTACATATTCATAATGCATTATTGGGAAGAAAAATCCAAAACCCCCCCCCCCCCCCCCCCCTGGCCCCTGAGATAGCTCAAGCGCCCTCCTACTTGAATGTAACAAATCCTCACATTGTGCTTTCTCTCAACCGAATCATGTAGAAAGCAAATGGATAGAAGCCAAGCCCAGTTATTCACTCAACCTGCAGTACAGGTGTTTTTGTGCGGTTTTGCCCTCCTATCAGGCGGCTGGGTGGGCACGGCAAGGAATGGCACAGAAAGGTCTGAGAATATCCTCTCGCTTGGCAGAGAGCAACATAAATAAGGCGTGTAGAGAGTTTTGACATTGTCTTTTTGCCCTCCAACTAAACATACCCTGCCATATCATAATAGCATTATGGGAAGGAGCTGCTAAGAAGCTCACAGTCTAAAATGGACCTGTGATTGATGTAACAAATCCGCATTTGCTTCAGACTCACCAGACTTACTGCTAGATAAGCAAAATGATAATGTAAGCAAGACAGTTTCAACTCAACCTGCATACAGCCTGTTTTGCCCGGAGTTTTGCCCCCTATCATGGGTCTGGCAGTCGACGCCGATCCTTGCCAAATCGTGTGGCCGCCCTACCGAAGGCACGGAAGTATCTCTCCTTGGGGAGAGCCCCTCATATAGGACGCAATATGGATTAGAGGATTCTGAATTTTCCTTTTTGCTACCTCCACTTAATCACTCTACCAATATAATAATGCCATTATGGCACCGAAAGGGGCCTGCTTCCCCCTTTAAGAAGCTCAAGACGCCTCTTAGCCGATGGAGTGACTAACAGAATCCTTCAATTGCCACTTCTGAACTCACCAAAATATTTTAAAGAAGCAAAACGCGCGTATATTAGCAAAAGCCTGTAATCACTCATCTGATAACCAGCTTGTCTCTACGGGTTATGACCCCTCATCAGATGCAAGGGGCCAGACAGAGTGCCTACTGCTGCTGATGGACTGAGTGAGGATGGCACATGAGTGGGTCCTCAGAAGGGCAAATATACCTATAACTTGTGGGAGAGCACCCTGTATAGTAGTGTGGTTGTTTGAATTGTCTTTTTGCCCTACCATGCTAGCCATCTCGCATATCGAAAGCGCATTATTGGCCCAAAAGGAGCTGAGAAGCTCAGCGCCCTGTATTATTTTGTTGGATGTAAACTAAATCCGCAATTTGCTTCAGATCAACCGAATCTGTAGAAAAGCAAAAGGGATATTAGCACAAGCCAGTTATCACACAATAATCTGCAGACAGCTGTTCAGAGGTTTTTGCCCCATAATCAGTGCCACCGAGCAGAGTGTAAATCGGCCTCTGGCTGAGGAGCTAGGGAGGCAATGAGTGGCTCAAGAGAAGCGGGAATATGCTCTCCTTGGAGAGAGAGCGCCCTATATAGGTTGGCTGTGGAGAATTTGAATTGTCTATATTTGCCCTCCCTAAGCATCTGCCATATCATAATGCATTATGGGAAAGGCGGCTGTAGAAGCTCTAGCGCCCCTCTATATATGGATAGTAACACTATACTCAGTTTGCTTATGAACATCACTGAATCTTTTAAGAAGCCAAAAGGGATTAAGCAAGCCAGGTTCTCTACTCATCTGACATACAGCCTAGTTTTTAACCCTGGGTTCTTGCCCCTAATCAGTGCCAGAGCAAGAGTTTAATGGGCCCTGGATGCGATGGGAGGCCAATGATGTGTCTCAGAAAAGGAGCGAACATCTCTCTACATCCTAAGGGTAGCAGCACCATATAGGTGTGTGAGTTTTGAATTATCTCTTTTTACACATCCACTTAAGCATCTGCATATAATAGATGCACATTATGGCGAAAGCGAGTGACAGCAAGCCTCAAGACACCCTCTATTGGATGTAACCAATCTCTCAATTTGCTTCACTCACCTAGAACATCTGCTAAAAAGCAAATTGCGACTAAGAAGCCAAGCCAGTAATCACTCAACGACATACAGTATCTTTGAGGTTTATTTGACCCCCCTTATCAGGCGGCTGGGTGGGAGGCACATGACCATTGGCTCATGAGAAGGCGGAATTATCTCTCCTTGAGGGAGAGCCAACATAATGGCCGTGTTTACCGGAGATTGAATTGTCTTTCTAGCCCTCCACTAAGTTGATCTTGCATATCATAATGCATCGATGGGAAGGAGCTGAGAAAGCCTCAAGTGGCCCTTATTGGATTGATAACAAATCCGCCAATTTGCTTCAGAAGCTCACGTATTCTGTAGTAAACCGCCTAAACATTGCTAGAAGCCAGCCAGTTTTCACTCAATTGCATGAAGCTGTTTTGCCGGCGTTTTTAGCCCCTCCTATCAGGCATGGCTGGCGGTGACGGAGGCATTGATGTGGCCTAAATGAAAGGGGAATATCTCTCTGGGGAGCCCAGCCCCCATCATAGGCCGTGTGGAGATTATGAATTGTCTTTTTGCCCCTCCACTAAAACGTAAATATTCATAATGCCATTATGGGAAAGGGGCCATGAGAAGCTCAGAGCCGCACTCTTCGGATGGTTGCATAACCAAATCTACAATTTGCTCTGACTCACCAAATATTAATGAAGCAAAAAGGGTTTATTAGCAAAGCCCCCCCCACCCCCCCCCACCGTTTATCACTCCAATCTGCCATACAGCTGTCTCAGGGCTTATGCCACCCTTATCAATGCCAGAGCAGTGTGTACGGCTGCGTTGACGGATCGAGAGGCCTAACTGAGCTCGGCCTCAGAATGGAGGATAATATCTCTCTCACTTTAGGGGGAGAGCACCTTAACTAGGTGTGCTAGCGGTGCTTTTTGAATTGTCTTTTTCTCTCCAACTAAGCATTCTGCTTATCGCCAAGGCATTATTGGCAAAGGCAGCCCTGAGAAGCTCAAGCGCCCTGTTTTAGGATGTAACAAATCCGCAATTTGCCCTTTCAAGACTCACCGAATCTTGTATTGCAAAGCTCAAAGGATATTAGCCAAGCCAGTATCAATCCATCTGCCAGACAGACCCTGATTTCCCAGGGGAGTTTTCGCCCCTAATCAGTGCAAGAGCAGAGTGTAAATCGGATGGACTGGATGTGAGTGAGCGCCAATTGTGCTGGACCCTCAAGAAAACTGCGGGAATATCCTTCTCCTTGGGGAGAGCGCCATATAGGTGTGTGAGCAGTTTTGATTTGTCTTTTTTGCCCCCCCACTAAGCATCTGCATAGTTCTATAATGATATTATGGGAAAGGGCCTGAGAAGATCTAGACGCTACTATCTCGGATGCTAACAATATACATCAGTTATGCTTATGACTCACTGAATCTTTAAGAGCACAAAGGCGATATTAGCCCAAGCACTCAGTTTCACTCATCTGCCATACCAGCTCGATGTTCAGTGGTTTGCCCCCCATTAATCAGTGCCAAGAGCCGTAGCTGTAATGGCGCTGGATGGATGGGAGGCAATGAGCTGGCTCAGAAAGACCGGCGAATATACACTCCATTGGGAGAGAGTATCCATATAGGTGTTTATGAGTTTTCGAATTAATCTTTTTACACTCCACTGTTCTTGAGCATACTGCAAAGTCATAATATGCCATATAATTGGGTCGAAAGCGAGCCCTGAGAAGCTCAAAGCACCCTCTATTGGATGCCCCCCTTAACAAATTCTCATTTGCTTCATGACTGCTCAGCCACCGAATACTGTAGAAAGCAAAATGGTTGTCATAGTAGCCAAGCCCAAGTAGTATCTCATATCTGCAGACAGCTATTTTGGCGGATAGGTGGATTTTGCCCCTATCAGCGGTGGGTAGGAGGCCAATGATGCTTGCTAACGAAGCGGGAATATATCCACTCCTTGGGCCCAGAGATGCTCCATATAGGAAGATCGTGGAGATTTGAAAGTTTGTCTTTTGCCCTCCACTAAGGATCTGCCAAATTATCATGAATAGCATTATGAGTGAAAGGCACTGAGACAGCCTCAAGCTGCCCTCTATATGGATGCTAGACAAATCTCTCCAGTCTTGCAATAATTGACTCACTGAATCTTTAAGGAAGCAAAAGGGATATTAGTAAGCCAGTATCAGCCCATCTGCATACAGCAGCTGTTTCCGGGGTTTTATCCCTCATCAGTAGTAGCAGCCACCAGAGTAATACTGGCTGCGCTAGCTCGGTGCGCGAGGCAATAGAGTGCTATATGAAAGGGTGAACTTTACGTCCTCCTTGGAGCGTAGAGCAACCATATTAGGTGTGTTCGAGTATTGAATTGTCCTTCTTTGCCTCTCCACTATGCATCTAGCATATCATATGCATTATGAGCAAAGGAGCATGCAGAAAGCTCTAACGTGCCTCTGTATTTGGATGATAGGAAATCGCCAATTCTGCTTCAGACTCACCAAATCTGCTTGAAACGCCAAAAGGGATTATTAGTCAAGCCCAGTATACAACCATCGTAGCAGAACAGCCTTTTCTGGCGCGCGGATATTTTGGCTGTTTGTTCCCTCAATTCAGTGCAGCAGCAGAGCGATACTGGCTGGTGGTGTGGGAGGCCAGTGATGCATGCTCAGAAATGGGAAGTATCTCTCCCTATGGGCGACGAGCACCATATAGGTGTGTGAGTTTTGTATTGTCTTTTTAAGCCCTCCCTCTCCATGCTAAGCATCTGCATATCACAGAGCCAACTGCCTCTAGGTGCTTTTGAGCTTCTGTTCGGTTGTTATCCATACTAAATAACTTGTCAAAAAGAGTTTTTTGGGGTTTGCGAGGAAATGGGCGGGGGGGGGGGGGGTGGGTGTCCCCTGGGCGGGTGAGGTGCGGGGCGTGCGTTTGGGGGGGGGAGGGGGTGGGTGTGTGGGGCTGTGGCATACCACCTTGTGGAGTCATAGGAGTCATAGGCCAAATGTGGTACTTGTTTGGGAAACAGGGCAAAAATTGTCCAAAAGAGATTATATTTGCCCTATTGACCCTTTTGGCTTTGCCTCAGCCCCACATCAGGATAAAGTTTTCAAGGTGTCCCAATGCATAGCACCAACAGTAGCCAAAAATGTGAAAACAATCATTACCCACCCACTACCAACTAATCCCTCATACCAAATACCCACCACTAACCCCCCCTTATTTCCCTTATATTAACATCTTTCTTTCTCCTAAACTCCCCCCCCCCCCCTCCTCATACCACCCCCCCCCCCCCCCCCCCCCCCCTATGCCCCCCCCCCCCCCCCCTCGCCCCCCCCCCCTGCCCTACCCGCCCCCCCCCGCGGGGGCTACGTTTTTTTTTCAATTTTGGTTTTTCCACCACTTGATAAAAGACTTTGAGAACCATCGAAGGACAAGAAACCAAATCTACCCATAAAATGAAGATTTCCAGTCTCTAGATCCAAAGTTGCCATCAGACTGGACATCACAGATGTTTTATAGATACATAAGTTATTAATTACATCCATGTAAGTGAGTAATTGGTTATCTAAGCCCTTCCTTGAAACCTCCCACGCGCACCCCCCCGCCCCCTATGAAGTCGCATTCCTTGGCTTGGTGACCACCTCCTCATGATGACTAGTTCTCACAGATTCCCATGTTACTCATCGAAGTGAAGAAGGCCCCTTTTTCTCCTCTGGAAGCGTTGAATCCTCTTTATTCTCCAGGCGGATCTGGTGATCGTCCTGCCATTTGGATCTTTTAAGAAGGGTGTTTATGTGAAATAGCTTTTCACCACACTTTTTTAGGGGCCACTTATATAATTATATCCATTAATCCATGTCTTCCCCAACAGCCCTCATCTTTTCTCGTAAAGGACTAATTAAATTTGATTCTTTTTAACCTCCTCCTCATAAACTTAAGCATGCCCCTCCATTCCCCCCCCCCATCCCCCACCTTAAAAAAAGTTTTAGTTGCTCATCTTTCGCCACTACGCCCCTCCTAGAGCATGCCCCATTACCCTTTTTTCTAAGTTTTTTACTTGCCCCTGCGTTCTTTAGCCAATCTAAGATGTTTATATATCCTACCTTAATAGAGTTTGGCATAGTGCTCGTACTTAGCACTCATTCTCTAAGATCCGACTCCATTACCCTTATAGGCCTTTAGTCTAGCTTGAATCTTTGCACTCTCTTCATAAGATGTGCCTTCAGCTATATCCCCTTATAAGTTTGGTTGTTGTCGCTCCTTTACGCACTCTCTCTAAACGATTTGCTCCGCCTCTATTCCCATTATAAGTTTGGTTTGCTCGTCATTGCACTCCTCTAAGATGCTCCTATTCCCTATTTATACAGATTTATTTACTCATCCTTTGCACCTAACCTCTACTAAATCTCCATCTTACCTTATTTAAGTTATGTGGCCAGTCTTTAATTGCCACCTCTCTACTCAGACATGCTCCAATTCCCCTTTATAAGTTTTTGGTTGCCTCCGTTCTTTTGACTCATCTTCTATAAAATTCTCCAATTCTCCGCTGTATAAGCTTTGGTTGTTTTTTTTTTTTCTTTTCTATACCCTCATCTTTGCACTCGTCTCATAAGCATGCCCATTCACCCTTATAAGTTTAGAATTGCTCCGTTTTGCTACTTCTTTAAGATGCCTCCATTCCCCTATAAATTTGGTTGGGCTGCTATTTTACGTCATTTGCACTCTTCTCTAAGATGCCGCCCCCATTCCCCCTGTATAAGTTTTAGGTTTGCTCCGTCCTTTTGCAGCTCCTCCTAAGCACTGCTCCTATTCCCCTTATAAGCTTTGCGATTGCCCTAGCCTAGCTTTTCTTTTTCCATTGTCTTTGCCACACTCTCTTAGCCCATACACATTACATCCTTTCCACTAAATTGAGAGCCAGCAATCCTGAAATAATAGCATATTCTAAATGCAAGCCACACCAAATGCTTTACGTCTTACTTACCTTTCTTCTGTGAGACCGTCATGCTTTTTTAATACATGATTTGCAAGCACGATGACCTTAAACCATTGCAGGAACAATGCGAGTCTATAAGGTAGCCCCCCGGTATTTGCACCAAGGAAGCCTTGCCTGCCACAGGTGCTGGTGTTTACCCCCCCCTTTCCGACCCCCTGCTTTGTGGCAGCGAGCACTCAGCTCCGTACCTGTCATACCCCTTACTATGCGCTGGGCTCACAGTAACAGCCCGAGTGCAACAAGGCATACAAAGGGCAGTAGCCACACGAAGAGGTCAGGGTAAGCCGACTCAGATAGAAAACGAACCCAGAGTCACTCATGTAGAAGGTCAGGCGCCAGAGAGGAAAGACAGAGAATACTCCCCACTCAAAGTCCAATTGCAATGGGTCAGCAAAAGGAAACACAAAACACGGGAAATAGAACTCTGGCTCGTCCAGCTGCGACTCGCCCCTTTTAGCTAGGCTGCCCAGCCTACCGCTACAATCTCCCTACAGAAAGGTGGATGCAGTGACTGGCCCATCGCTAATCATTGCTGAA
The DNA here is from genome assembly GCA_025379985.1 of Phyllomedusa bahiana. Classification (NCBI taxonomy): domain Eukaryota; kingdom Metazoa; phylum Chordata; class Amphibia; order Anura; family Hylidae; genus Phyllomedusa; species Phyllomedusa bahiana. The sequence continues at coordinate 63,429 of JAODAL010008847.1, read as the reverse complement.
AACATTATGAGGAAAGAACAACTACTCACTGTCCATTTTCATGAAGTTCAGTCACTGAACCCGGCCTAGAGCAATATATGCGAGCCTTCCTCCGATTTCAAGGACGGCCTTATTTCATCTATAAAAAAAAAAAAAAAAAAAGAAAAATCAGAACATCCAAAAAACTAAGACAACATCAACAGAAGAACAACATGCAAGCCTACAAAGACAAATCCTTTTAAGGACACTGGTCCACATCTACAACATGTGTTGACTTGCGAACCAAACACATGAAGGTGATTCCATTGCGGGCCACCAATTTGAGCCTAATTCATGGGGGCCGCACAATCGGAGTTTGCATTCAATTTTTTTCTATTCTTTACTATTATTATTTTTATCCTTTTATTTTCCTTTATTTTTTTTTCTTTTCCTAATATTCATCTCTTTTTATTTTTTTTTTTTTTTTTTTTTCTTCTTTTTTTCTTTTGTTTTTTTATCTCGCGGGGCCCACCAGTACGCGATAGTGATTCTTTGGCGCAGCCCAGAGTAGCAGGTGACTTACTTGGGCCGGCCACCCCGGCCCCCCCCCCCCCCTCCCAACACAACAGCTGCGAAGTGAATTATTGGCGCGCTCTCCCCACCTAGCTGCGATGTTGATTCCTGCGGGACCACACCAGTGGGAGCTGATTCTTGACGGCCACAACGCAAGTAGGAGATGACTACCTTGCGGCGCCCCCAAGTGGCCGAAAGTCATTCTTTAGCGAGAAGATCACCACCAAAACAGCTGGGTGGAGTTGGTTCTTTAAACTCACCCCATTCGCACGAGTTCTATTCTTGCCCCGCGCCTCACCAGGTGGCAGCTTCGGTTCTATAAAATCACTCCCAGTGGAAGTTTTAATTTTTGACCGGGCCCCACAGTGATGAGCATGCATCTTGAGGCCCACCAGTGGAGCCTATACCTGTCGCACCCACAAGTGGGAGACTGCATTCTGGGAGGCATCAACTAGTAGCGAGTTGAAATTTTCAGGAGGCCACAAGATAGGGAGTTGATTCTTGCGACCCAGCGAAGCGAGCTCGTATCTATTCTACGGTGGTCCCACCAGTGGAATGATTCTTGACAACGGCTACCCTCCCGCCCCGCACACTCCCTTACAGCTTGGAAAGCCCCAACAGTGCCATTCTCAGGGGTCCAGCAGGGGATTCCCCTGTTCCCCTGTGTGACAATCCAAACCTGTCCTACATCCAAATGTTACATTTAGCCACCTTCATCCGCCAGAGGAGCGGCACTGCCATCTATTATAAGAGGAACCTGCTCACATTAGCTGTTATGACCCCCCTTAGCTGGCTAGGACAGCACAAGCCAGTGTACAGAACATGCGGGGTGTTTCTCAAGCGACCTGGGGCCACATGCCCGCTTAATCCTTGTATGGGTGCCTGGAGTTTTCGTGTACTTTAATGCCTCAAATTCTGCGAGTTTCCCAGCCAAGACAGAGTCAATTACAGAATGCTGTCTAATCTTTACTTCGGGGTTTTTTCTATTTTTTTTTTTTACTTCATTAAGTGTCAGCTTTGTATATCTAAACCCTGCCCCCACCTCGAGGCTAGCCCACGCCCACTAACTCAATCTGACGAAACATATATAACTTTGAATAAGGTAGAAACATGTGTGGGGAATAGACTTCAGCTGGGCGCAGAGCTTAAGCACTTTTAGTCGGCGCTAGAGTGTAACACCCTTGCCACTTCATGAATAGCATCATCTATAACGGATGAATAAAATGCTAATAAAATCCTGCTGCCATCTTTAACAGATAAGGGACACAGTGCCCTTGGGACTGCTGACCACCCCATGCAGTTCTCTGAATACAGCGATCTCTCACTACGTTGCACAAAGTGTGGTCATGCTAGATGCCCAGGGCATGAATTACAGGAAATTTCTCACTGCTGCCGACTGGCGTCATGTGACACCTAGCCCAAGCCTCAGAATACAGGATTATCCTCACTGCTAGCCACTTGGTCCTCATTGAGAGACCTGCCCATGCTGAATACTGCGAATTTCTCCTCTGCTTGCCCTACTGGTGTCCATGTAGACCTATGCCCCAGTCCTGAAATACAGGGATCTCTCACTGCCCTTGCATCTCTGCTTCACTCGTATATCAGACTGCCAGATGAATACATGGATTTTCACTGCTGCCAAACTGGGTTCAATAGTGACACTGCCCCAGCTAGAATACAAGGATTTCTCTACCTGCCTGCCATCCTGGGTATCTACTGGGACCTGCAGCACTTGGAACTTACAAGGATTTTACTCTCTGATCTGCACCCTTTGCGGATCTATGTGGACCTGCTAGCTGCATATACAGTAGTTACATGCTCATCTGCAATTGCCCCTACAAGGTGTCATAGTTGACCTTGCCTAGCATGAATACAGGATACTCTCACTGCCATCATGCACTTACTCTGTTCATAGTAGACTCTGCAAGTCCTGAATTACAGCGATTTACTCTCTGAACTGCCAGCTAACACTGGGTCAATCGTGACTTGCACCAGCCTGGGAATACATGGATTTCGTCATGCTTGCCACTGCGATCATGCTCCTGTACACTGCACCAGCCTGACAATTGACAGGATTCACTGCACTGCTCGCCCAACTCTAGCATGATGTCAGCAAGGTGTGACCTAGCATGGCCTGAATACAGGATTTCTCAAGCTTGATTTACCCTTGACCCCTGGTACCCTACCATAGGACCTGCCATGGCTGAAATACAGCGCGATTTCTCTCTGCCTGCACTCTGGGTTCATGTGACCTGCAGCTGAATCAAAGGATTCCTCGCTGACTGATAACTTGTTCCATCGTGACACCTGCGATTGAATTACAGAGTTCTCATCACTTTTGCTGTCCACTGTGCCTCATGTGACACTTGCAATTGCTGAATACAGATTGCTCACTGCATATTGCCATACCTGGCTCCAGTGGCACCTGCAGATGGAAAATCACAGCGATTTCTCTCTGCCTGCGCCACTGTGCGTCATGACTGACCCTAGCAGCTGAATACTAGGCATCTCTCAGCTAGCCTGCCATTCTGTGTTCATGCTGACACTGCAGTTCCTAGAAACTACAAGTTGATTTTCATCCCCCCCATGCTTTGCTCATGCGGTCATGTGACACTGCAGTTCTATAGGCCAAGTAACAGGATTTCTCACTGCTGACCATATGAAACGTTCATGTGACCTACGCCAGCTGAAAATACCAGGCATTTCTACACTGCCTCGAAACTATGGACCTCATTTGCACCTGCAAAGCCCTTGCATTCACAGATATTACTCCACTGACCCTAGTCCATCTCTGTTCATTGTGACCTGCCAGCTGAATTACAGAGATTTCTCGCTGCTGCCACTAGGCATCATGTGACTGCACTCTAGTGTTCGCTGAATCCAACAGATGATTGCATCTACTCATTCCTATGGGAGGTTCTAAAGTCAGCTTCATAGGAAATATAGAGAATTCGGAGACCGGACTCCCTGTTACAGCATAAAGGCACACACTCATTCGCCAAGATCCCATCCTCTGCTAAATGCAGAGGCAAATACTTACCTAACACTCTGGTGCCGCGAGGGATGACTCAACAGGAACCTAATCGCCCCCAGCGGGAAGTTGGCGGGGTGGGGTGGGGGGATGCCTTGCCTAGGAAAACAGGTGGCTGCCCTCAGAGACAGTATTGCCTCTTAGAATGATGCCCAGATGGACTCTCCCACGGTTTAGTCAATGTGGAAAGAAGGGAGCGTGAACAGAGCCTCATTACAGAAGATGAACCCCTAATGATGAAACATGAGGTAAACACATTGCTTAGGAGTTGCTAGAAGGGGAGCAATATTCCTTGTGGCGATGTGGAACAGATGTTTTATGTAGCTTCTTTCTACACAGCTGGGTAGTAATAGTTAAATTATAGCATTTAAATAATATAAAATTTATTATAAAATTTTATTTAATTATTATAATGTGGCCCAAACCTGTCCCTGTTCTGCTCAATAACAGTTTAAAAAAAAAAAATCTGATTTGGGACAACCCCAGAAATTTATTAGGGAGTTCTTTGAGGGCCGGATTTAAGAGGATAAATGGACACTCTCCTCAGCTACTCCCAGCCTACGGTGTTAGGCCACAATGAAGGCATCGCCTTCCCCCACTGCTCAGTCCAAAATGTCACACAACCTCGGGAGTGCATGCTCCAAACCATAGGTGATGACACATTGGGGGCCTTATTCCAGGGTGTCTTTAAGGAATGGAAACCCAAAAACCCCCCAAAAAAAACCTTATTATGGAATTAGGCAATTTTTGGACATTTCCGACCCAAATCCCAAGTGCAACATTGATGTTGACTATTGCTTTCCGGACAATAGTTTAAAAGAGTTGTCTCACCATGCTGTTTCACAGAGCCACATGCAGTTTTAGATTCATACATCCTGCCTCATTCTGTTCAGGCTGTGAGTGGTTCTATAGCACTGACTAGCATATAAGCTCTTTATTCACAGCCTCCCTAATAGCACTGACATGAGAGTAGGAGATCTTATCTATAGCGCAGAGCGTTTCGCAGAGCTGAAAGTAAACCATCAAAAGTAATTAATCTCCTTTGTTTGTTAGAGATAACACACTCTGTTCTCAAACTGCCCATGTAATTTGTTACAACCTGTGGTGATGTAACGCCCTGCTCTCAGATAAGACAAAGAGCAGAGAGGGAAGGAGAGAGCAGGATGGTAACCCCAAAACCTTTTTTGGCCTCAGAGCAGAGAGAGAAGGGGGGAGAGCAGGGGGTGGTAAAAACAGGAAACCCGGTGCACTCAGAGATAGAGAGAAGAGGAGAGCGGGACGGTAACCAGAGAAACCCGTGTGCACTCAGAGAGAGAGAGAAGGGGGGAGAGCAGGACGGCAAACCCAGGAAACCTGTGTGCCTCGGCAGAGAGAGAAGGGGAAAGCGGACGGTAACCCGAAACACCTGTGTGCACTCAGAGCAGAGAAGAAGAGCAGGACGGGAACCAGAGAAAAAACCCGGTGCACTCAGAGCAGAGAGAGAAGGGGAGAGCAGGACGGTAACCAGAGACACCCCTGTGTGCCTCAGAGAGAAAAGAGAAGAGCAGGCGGTAACCCAGAGAACCTGTGTGCCTCAGAGCAGAGAGAGAAGGGGGGAAAGGAGAGCAGGACGGAACCAAAAAAGAAACCTGTGTGAATCAGAGCGAGAGAGAAGGGGAGAGCAAAAACGGTAACCGGAAAACTGTGTGCACTAGGCAGAGAGAGAAGGGGAGAGGGACGGTAACCAGAGAAACCTGTGTGCATCGACGAGAGAGAAGGGGAGGCAGGACGGTAAACCGAGAAACCCGTGTGACTCAAGAGAGGGACAAGGGGGGAGAGCAGGAATGTAACCGAGAAACCTTGTTGCATCAGTGCGAGAGGGGGGAGGGAAACAGGCGGTAACCCGGAGAAACCTGTGTGCACTCAGGCAGAGGAGAGGGGGGAGCAGGCGGTAACCCGAGAAACCTGTGTGCACTCAGAGCAGAGAGAGAGGGGGAGAGCAGGATGGTAACCAGAGAAAAACCGTGTGCACTCAGAGCAGAGGGAGGGGGGAGAGCAGGACGGTAACCAGAGAAACCTGTGTGCACTCAGAGCAGAAAAAATCGTTCTTATCTAAACAAAAAAAATAAACAAAGCAATGTATTTGGAAAAAGTTTTCATTTATCGTTCCCTACATGTTGTGAGCTAATCTTTGTATTGAGATTACTTGAGCCATTCGAAGCTATTTTTTTAAACCCCTTGATCTTTTTTGTTTATTTAGAAAAAATTTAGGTTTCTGTCTTATTGTGCTTAGGTGAGACAACGTTTCCGTATTTTTTCCAGTAAGAAAAAAGTTCCCTCTCAAAACATTGAAATTTCTCTGAAACAAATATAATTGATCATTAAAAAGGTAAAACAATGTCAGGGCATATTTATATAGAACATCAGATCAGATATGTTCTGAAACAACCAATAAAAAACAAGATCATAACAAAAGACCACGGTTACTTTTCTAATGTTTCTAAAATTCCAAAATTCTAAAAGTGAAACAATTGTGCAAACACGGCCGTGAGAAACTTTAAAAAAGTTACCAGTTTTCGGGGTTTCCTTAAAAACAATGGGGAAACATTAAAACATGAAATATCATTTAAACAAAATTTAAAAAAATAGAACTGAGAATAATAAGCGAACGTGACAAGTACTTTGGGACCGGCAGATTTTTTTTTTCTTTTTTTTTTTTTTTGGGTTGTAGGGGTATTGTTTTTTTCAGGGAAGTTTTTTTTTGGGGGGGAATAATTTAAGTTACTTATAAATTATTGAGAAAATGTTTCCAGTAAGGGGAGCACTGTGTTTCCCTTTTTTTATGGGGATTCCCCCAGTACAGGGGGCGCTGAGTTCCCCCTTCTTTCTTGGATTTCCCCAGCCCAGGGGACCGCTGTGTTCTCCTTTCTGTTCCATGGGGTTCCCGTACAGGGGAGCGCTGTGTTTCCATTTGTTCTATGGGAGTTCCCAGTACAGGGAAGCGGTGTTCTCCATTCTGTTCTAGGGGAGGCCCCAGTAAGGGGACGTGTTTTTCCCCATTTGTTTTTGGGGATTTCCCCAGTACAGGGGGGGGCTGTTTTTCCCCCATTCGTTTCAGGGGAGTTCCCAGTATAAAGGGCGTGTGTTTTTCCTTCTGTTTATGAGGTTCCCGTCGGGGGACCTGTGTTCTCTCCTTTTCTGTTCTAGGGAGTTCCCAGTACAAAGGAGCGTGGTTCTCTCCTTTCTGTTCTAGGGGGTTTCCCCAGTCAGGGGAGGCTGTGTTTTCTCCTTTCCCGTTCTAGGGATTTCCCCGGCACAGGGGGCACTGTGTTCCCCATTCTTTTCTATGGGAGTTGCAGTACAGGGGAGCGTTTTGGTTCTCCATTTTTTTCTATGGGAGTTCGCAGTCAGGGGGCGCTGTGTTCCCATTCTGTTCTATGGTATTTCCCCAGTGCGGGGGGAGCGCGTTTTCCATTCGTTCTAGGGAAAATTCCGAAGTGCAGGGGAGTGCTGGTCTCCATTTGTTTATGAGAGTTCCCGTACAGGGGGCGGGGTTTTTTCCCATTCTGTTCATGGGATTTCCCCCGTAATGAGGAGGGTGTGTTTTCCCCATTGTTTCTATGGGATTTCCAGTCAAGGGGGTGCGTTTTTTCTCCCTTCTGTTTAGGGGAGTTCCCAAAAAGGGGGGAGCGCTGTTTTCTCTCCATTTGTTCTAGGGATTTTCCCAGTACAAAGGAGGCTGTTTTCCCCATTCTGTTCTAGGGATTTCCCCATTAAGGGGAGCGCTTGTTCTCTCATTTCCATTCTATGGGGTTTTCCCCGGAAAGGGGAGCACTGTTTTCTTCTTTCTGTTCTTGGGAGTTCAAAGAAAAAAGGGGAGCGCGTGTTCTCTCCATTTCTTTCTTTGGGGGTTTCCCGGGGTAACGGGGAGCGTGTGTCCTCCTTTTTGTTCTGGGGGGAGTTCCTACGGGGGACTTTTGTGTTTTCTTCCTTTTCTGTTCTTGGGATTTCCCCCGACATGGGAGCACTGTGTTCTCCATTCTGTTCTAGGGGGGTTCCCAGTACAGGGGAGCGCTGTGTTCCCCCTTTCTGTTCTATGGGAGTTCCCAGTACAGGGGAGCGCTGGTTCTCCATTCTGTTTATGGGAGTCCCCATTAAGGGGAGCACTGTGTTTTCCTTCTGTTTATGAGAGTTCCCATTTAAAAGGGGCGATGTGTTCTCCTTTGTTTAGGGAGTCCCCTACAGGGGGACTGTGTTCTTCCATTTGTTCTATGGGAGTTCCCGTACAAAGGGGGCGCTGTGTTCTCTCCTTTCTGTTCTTTGGGAGTTCCCAGTACAGGGGAGCGCTGTGTTTTCTCCATTCCGTCTAGGGGATTTCCCCCACCCCAAGGGGAGCACTGTGTTTCCATTCTTTTTATGGGAGTTCACGTACGGGGGAGCGCTGTGTTCCCCTTTCTGTTTATGGGTATTTCCCCAAGGCAGGGGGCGCTGTGTTCTCCTTCTGTTCTTGGAAATTCCAAAGTGAGGGGAGTGTGTGTTCTCATTTGTTCTATGAGATTTCCCCGTCCGGGAGCGCTTGTCCTCATTCTGTTCTATGGGAGTTCCCCGTAATGGGGCGGGTGTTCTCTCCTTGTGTTCTAGGGGGGTTTCCAGTCAAGGGGGTGCTGTTTCTCCCCATTTGTTCTATGGGGTTCCGGTACGTGGAGCGCTGTGTTCTCTCCATTTTATTTTTTGGGATTTCCCCAGTACAAAGGACGCTGTGTTTCTCTCCATTCTGTTTTGGGATTTCCCCAAAAACAGGGGGCCTGTGTTCTTCATTCTGTTCTATGGGAGTTCGAAGTAAAAGGGGGGCGCTGTGTTCTCTCCATTCCGTTCATTGGGAGTTCCCGTACGGGGAGCGCTGTGTTTCTATTTGTTCTTGGGAGATCCCAGACAGGGGAGCGGGGTTCCTATTTGTTTATGGGGGTTTCCCAGAAAGGGGGAGCGCGGGTTTTCTCTATTTTGTTTATGGAGTTCCCGTACAGGGGAGTGCTGTGTTTTTAAATTCTGTTCAAATGGGAGTCCCAGTACATGGGAGCGCTGTGTTCTCCATTCTGTTTATGGGGGTTCCAGTACGGGGAGCGCTGTTTTTCCCCCATTCTGTTTATGGGATTTCCCCAGTACGGGGGGGAGGCGGGTTTTTTCTCCATTCTGTTCTAGGGGGAGTTCCCAGTAAAAAAGGGCTGTGTTTTCCTTCTGTTCTATGAGATTCCCCAGTACAGGGGGCACTGTGTTCTTCCATTCTGTTCTATGGGAGTTCCAGTACAAAGGAGCGGTGTTTTCCTTCTGTTCTAGGGAGTTCCCCAGTAAGGGGACGCTGGTTTTTTTTCCTTCCGTTTATGGGGAGTTCCCGGCAAGGGGAGACTGTGTTTCCTTCTTTTTTGGGAGTTCGCGAAAGGGGGGAGCGCTGTGTTCTCCCATTCTTTCTAGGGGGGTTTCGAGAAACAGGGGACGCTGTGTTTCCATTCTTTTTCTATGGTTTTCCCAGTGCAGGGGGGCGTGTTTCCATTCTGTTCTATGGAAATTCCCGAAGTGCAGGGGAGTGCTGTGTTCCCCATCTGTTCTATGAGAGTTCCAGTACAGGGGGCGCTGTGTTCCCCATTCTGTTTAGGGGAGCCCCCGTAAGAGGGCGGTGTGTTCTCTCCATTGTGTTCTATGGGGTTCCCCAGTAAAAGGGGGGCTGTGTTCTCCCATTCTGTTCTAGGGGGTTTCCCCCAATACAGGGGAGCGCTGTGTTCTCTCCATTCTTTTTAGGGATTTCCCCCAGTACGGGGGGAGCGCTTGTTCTCTCCATTCATTTAGGGGTTCCCGGTACAGGGGAGGCTGTGTTCTTCTTCTGTTTATGGGAGTTCGAAGTAAAAGGGGAGGCGTTTTTCTCTCCTTTTCGTTCTTGGGATTCCGGTACAGGGGGCGCTGTGTCCTCCATTCGTTCTATGGGAGTTCCCAGTAAGGGGAGCGCTGTGTTCTCTCCTTTCTGTTTATGGGGTTTCCCCCGTAAGGGGGCCTGTGTTCCCCTTCTGTTTATGGGGTTCCCATTTCAGGGGGCGCTGTGTTCTCCTTTCTGTTTTTGGGATTCCCAGTAAAAGGGGGCGCTGTGTTCTCCTTTTTTTAATGGGAGTGCCAAAAAGGGGGGCCTGTGTTTTTCCTTTGTTTTGAGGTTCCCCAGTAAAGGGAGCGATGTGTTCTCCTTTGTTTATGGGGGGTTCCCCGACGGGGAGCACTGTTTTCTCTCCATTCTGTTCTTGGGGGGTTCCCAGTACAGGAGGACGCTGTGTTTCCTTCTGTTCTAGGGGATTCCAGTAAAGGGGCGCTGTGTTTTCCATTCTGTTCTATGGGGTTCCCGTACGGGGGAGCGCGTGTTTTCTCCATTCCTTTTTATGGGGTTTCCCCCAGCACAGGGGGGGCCACTGTGTTCTAAATTCTTTTTTTTGGGGAGTTCACAGTACGGGGCGCTGTGTTCTCTTCTGTTCTATGGTTTTCCCAGTGCAGGGGAGGTGTTTTTCCCCATTCTGTTTAGGGAAAATTCCCCGAAGTGCGGGGGAGGACTGTGTTCTCCATTCTGTTCTATGGATTTCCCAGTACGGGGAGCGCTGGTCCCCATTTTTTTATGGGAGTTCCCGTAATGGGAGCGGTGTGTTCTCCCATTGTGTTCTATGGGGTTCCAGTACAAGGGGGTGTTGTTCTCTCCTTTGTTCTATGGGATTTAGGTACAGTGGAGCGCTGTTTTCTCCCCTTTTTTTCTAGGGGGTTTCCCCGTCAAAGGAGCGCGGGGTTTCTCCATTCTTTTCTATGGGGGTTCCCAGAACAGGGGAGCACTTGTGTTCTTCTTCTGTTTATGGGAGTTCAAAGTAAAGGGGGGCCTGTGTTTCTCCTTTCCCGTTCATTGGGAATTTTCCGATAAGGGGAGCGCTGTTTCTCTTTCTGTTCTAGGGGAAAGATCCCAGTAAGGGGGGGCGCTGTTTTTAAATTTTCTGTTTAGGGGGTTCCCGTACGGGGGGCGCTGTTTCTTATTTGTTCTATGAGAGTTCCAGTCGGGGGTGCGTTTCTATTTGTTTATGGGGATCCCAGTACTGGGGAAACGGTTTCCATTTGTTTAGGGGGATTTCCCAGACAGGGGAAGGTGTGTTTCCATTCTGTTTTGGGAGTTCCAGAGGGGACGCTGTTTTCCCCCATTTGTTCTATGGGAGTGCCCATTACGGGGAGCACTGTGCTTCCTTTTGGGTTCTATGAAGTTCCCGTACAAGGGGCGATTGTTTCCTTCTGTTCTATGGGAGTTCCCAGTGGGGGAGCACTGTGTTCTCTCCTTTCGTTTATGGGATTTCCCCAAAGTAAAAGGGCCTGTTGTTTCCCCATTCGTTTTGGGATTTCCCCAGTACAGGGGAGCCTGTTTTTTTCCCCTTTTGCTCTTGGAGTTCCCGCACAGGGGAGCTGTGTTCCCCTTCTTTTTATGGGATTTCACAGTACAGGGGGCGCGTGTTCTCCATTTGTTTATGGTATTTCCCCAGTGCAGGGGAGCGCTGTGTTCTCCTTCTGTTCTTGGAATTTCCGAAGTGAGGGGAGTGCTTGTTCTCCATTTGTTTATGAGAGTTCCCAGTCGGGGAGGCTGTGTCCTCCTTCTGTTCTTTGGGAGTTCCCCGTAATGAGGAGCGGTGGTTTCTCTCCTTGTGTTTATGGGATTTCCCAGTACAAGGGGGTTTCGTTTTCCCTCTCTTCTGTTCTATGGGATTTCCCGGGTCATGGAGCGCTGTGTTTCCCCATTCTTTCTTGGGGTTCCAGTCAAGGAGCGCTTGTTTTCCCTTTTGTTCAGGGAGTTCCAGCGGGAAAACCTGTGTTCTTTTTCGTTTATGGGATTTCGAAGTAAAAGGGGGGGCTGTGTTTCCCCTTTTCGTTCTTTGGGGGGGTTCCCGATAAGGGGAGCGCCTGTGTTCTCTATTTTTTTCTAGGGGGAGACCCCCGTAAAGGGGAGCGCTGTGTTCTCTTTTCGTTTATGGGGGTTCCCAGTAGGGGAGCTTTTGGGTTCTTATTTGTTCTATGGATTTTCCCGTACAGGGGGGGAGTGCTGTGTTCTCCATTCTGTTTTGGGTTTTCCAATACAGGGGAGCGCTTTTTTCCCCATTCTATTTTCGGGGTTCCCCAGTAAGGGGGGGGCGCTTTGTTTCCCATTCTTTTCTAGGGGATTTCCCCAGTAAGGGGGCGCTGTGTTCTCTATTCTGTTCTATGGGGATCCCAGTTAGGGGGCAGTGTATTCTCCATTCTGTTCTATGTTCTTAACTTGGAACTCCCCTAGAACATAATGAACAAATACGACCAGAACACCATCAAAGTCCATGGTGGGAGCACCGCTTTAAGAGGGACATCTATGAATTATGCTACAGACAATAGGAATTAGAGGAATAACATGATAATAAGATTGCATTTATATTCAACCTAAAGCGGTGTGGGTCAAACCCACCAGTCCTCTGAAAGGCTAAAAGAAAAGTTTTGGCTCCTTGGTTATTTGACTTCCCACCTTCCCGTGTTTTGCTCTTTAATGCACTTTTGATCATTTTTATGCCTTGCATCGCATTGTGTCTTTTTTTTTTTATGAACACGTAACACAGAAATGTTTCATTTTTTTTTCCCGCTCCAGCCCAGCTTTCCGATTACATTTTTGTCAACTGCTCCTCTATCAATAAACCAAAAATAAACCCAAAGAATAATAACCCGGTAACTGTAGGATATAGGAAAATGAAAGAAAGGCAAAGTAATATTAAAAAAAATATAGAATTAAACACGAGGTTTTGGTTTGGGAAAAAATTTGAACTTTGTTATCTCAAACACTTTTATATATTTTTTCAAATCCACTTCCTTTCCATAAAATATGTGTACATGAAGATTTATCCGGCTATAATACAGAATAGCCAGAGAAGTAAGTAATGCTTTATGTGGCGATAGCAGATATTGCAAGCACCGAGAATAAAGCTAAAGCAAAGCTCGTACGCCCTGCAGCCGGGAAGCCGTAACATAGACAATCAATTTCCTTACCGCCAACACAGACGGAGGACGGGTCCACGTACTGGATCTCGGTGCACGACTTCTTTAAGATCTACAAAGAATCAAAATTTACTTATATTAATATTATTATTTACGTTTTTTTGTTTTTATAGAAAATTTGTAGATAAATTTTCCTTTTTCCTAACTCTTACCCTAACATTATATTGGGTTCGGAGCTGGAATTTGATTTGCCCAAAAGTATTGGCATAACTTGCAGAAAAATCTTCCCTAATCTTATCCGATAGTCTAGCCCTAAATCGGGGGCCGGGATTGGAGCTGGAATTTGGGTTCGGGTCATGGCTTGGACTAGATTTCTGTTGGAGTTAGTGTTAGGGAAAAAGTTAAGTTTAGGGTTAGGATTAGAGGTTAGAGGTTAAGGCTAACCTTTACCCAATGAACTTCAACCAGAATAGCAGCAATTTCAATTTAGTTGCTCAAAAATTTTGGCAAAATTTGCAGAAATATCTACCATGCTGGATTTTGGTTCATGATTCCTTTAAGATCTACAAAGAGTCAAAGTTTACTTATGTTAATATAAATATTTACGTTTAAATGTTTTTATTTATTTTGACATGATAAAATTCTTAGTGTCGGGTTCGGATTCGGGCCCCGGAATTTGTAGAAAAATTTTCCTTAATCCTAACTCTTACCCTAACATTATATTGGGTTCGGAGCTGGAATTTGATTTGCCCAAAAATTTTGGCATAACTTGCAGAAAAATCTTCCCTAATCTTATCCGATACTCTAGCCCTAAATCGGGGTTGGGATTGGAGCTGGAATTTGGGTTCGGGTCATGGCTTGGACTAGATTTCTGTTGGAGTTAGTGTTAGGGAAAGAGTTAAGTTTATGGTTAGGATTAGAGGTTAGAGGTTAAGGCTAACCTTTACCCAATGCGCTTCAACCAGAAGAGCAGCAATTCCATTTTAGTTGCTCAAAAATTTTGGCAAAATTTGCAGAAATATCTGCCATGCTGGATTTTGGTGCATGACTTCTTTAAGATCTACAAAGAATCAAATTTTACTTATGTTAATATAAATAGTTACGTTTAATTGTATTTATTTATTTTTTTTTACATGATACAATTCTTAGGGTATGTTCACAAGGGGTAATTTTAGTGCACATTTCACGTCGTATTTGCGCTCTAATAAAAGCGAGATGCGCGCCGAAATTACGGTAATCCATAGTTCTCATAGAGAACTATGGATTTCGTATCCTCTCCCCGCTTGTATAATACGATCGTATTATACAAGCGGGGAGATGAGTGACAGTCATTACTCGCGGCGCGAGTAATGACAGTTTATGGGGCCGGCGGGCTACCGGCTCCCCGCGCCGTGGGAGTACGTGCCGATCAGCGCGACTCCCAAATCACCCGGCGTAATTGCGGCCATACTGTACGGGCCGCAAATACACCAAGTGAACATAGCCTTACTGTTGGGTTGTGGATTCGGGTCCTGGAATTTTTAGAAAAAATTTCCCTAATCCTAGCCCTTACCCTAACATTATATTGGGTTCGGAGCTGGAATTTGATTTGCCCAAAATGTTGGCATAACTTGACGAAAAATCTGCCCTAATCTTATCCGATAGTCTAGCCCTAAATCAGGGTTGGGATTAGAGCTGGAATTTGGGTTCGGGTCATGGCTTGGACTAGATTTCTGTTGGAGTTAGTGTTAGGGAAAGAGTTACGTTTAGGGTTAGGATTAGAGGTTAGGGGTTAAGGTTAACCTTTACCCAATGCACTTTAACCAGAATAGCAGCAATTCCATTTTAGTTGCTCAAAAATGTTGGCAAAATTTGCAGAAATATCTGCCATGCTGGATTTTGGTGCACGACTTCTTTAACATCTACAAAGAGTCAAAGTTTACTTATGTTACTATAAATATTTACTTCTAATTGTATTTATTTATTTTGACATGATACAATCCTTAGTGTTGGATTGCGGATTCGGGTCCCAGAATTTGTAGAAAAAATTTTCTTAATCCTAACTCTTACCCTAACATTATATTGGGTTTGGAGCTGGAATTTGATTTGCCCAAAATGTTGGCATAACTTGCAGAAAAATCTGCCCAATTTTATCCGATACTCTAGCCCTAAATCGGGGTTGGGATCGGAGCTGGAATTTGAGTTCGGGTCATGGTTTGGACTAGATTTCTGTTGGTATTAGTGTTAGGTAGTTAAGTTTAGGGTTAGGTTTAGAGGTTAGGGGTTAAGGTTAACCTTTACCCAATGCACTTTAACCAGAATAGCAGCAATTCCATTTTAGTTGCTCAAAAATGTTGGCAAAATTTGCAGAAATATCTGCCAGGCTGGATTTTGGTACATGACTTCTTTAAGAGCTACAAAGAGTCAAAGTTTACTTATGTTACTATAAATATTTACGTTTAAATGTATTTATTTATTTTGACATGATAAAATTCTTAGTGTCAGGTTCAGATTCGGGTCCCAGAATTTGTAGAAAAATTTTCCTTAATCCTGTTACCCTAACATTATATTGGGTTCGGAGCTGGAATTTGATTTGGCCAAAAATATTGGCATAACTTGCAGAAAAATCTGCCCTAATCTTATCCGATACTCTAGCCCTAAATCGGGGTTGGGATTGGAGCTGGAATTTGGGTTCGGGTCATGGCTTGGACTAGATTTCTGTTGGAGTTAGTGTTAGGGAAAGAGCTAAGTTTAGGGTTAGGATTAAAGGTTAGGGGTTAAGGTTAACCTTTACCCAATGCACTTCAACCAGAATAGCAGCAATTCCATTTTAGTTGCTCCAAAATTTTGGCAAAATTTGCAGAATTATCTGCCATGCTGGATCTCAGTGCATGACTTCTTTAATATCTACAAAGAGTCAAAGTGTACTTATGTTAATATAAATACATATGCTTTAAAGCATTTATTTCTTTTGACATGATGCAATTCATAGTGTTGAGTTGCGGATTCAGGTCACAGTCAAATTTGACCCAAATACGAGCACTTTGATCAGTGCAACAAAAATCCTAATTTGAATTCGGGGATGTGTTTACTGGATTCTACTAGGCTGCAGTAGAAGCCAGGTCTGTAGCTATAGCGACCAGTGCTGGCAGCCTATCAGGGCAGATTGAACAGGTTTGTAGCTATAGCAACCTGCACTGCTTTTTGTATTTTATCAGCTAGTTACAGAGCAGCTAAATATGCTAATCACTGCTAAAGAACCACCCACAGCCTAACAAGGCAGAGGATGAAAAGCTGGCTGTGAGTGTGTAACTGCATGGTGAGAAAACCCCTTTAACCAGTCATATTAACAACCCTGTTCTTAAATATGTACTTATATTTTTGTCACCCAGGATACAGATAAACCGAGGATAATTACATTCACAATAATCTATACAAACATCCCGAGCTCCCAGAATTTACAGATACATTATTTATTTTTTTTAGCAATTTTCTATACCTGAGCACTGAGAACAAATTTCCCCTGTTTTTTTTGGATTGTACCAAAATTTTTAGAGGGTTGCCAACTTTACCATAGACTTTGTCGATTTATTAGTTGTGTGATCCTGGAGGCTCATTATCCAACTACAAGCTGCAGTCAACTGCTACTCACAGCCTTTGGAATATTATATTCCTGCCACCGGTTGAGTTTTAAAAGCTATCGGTCCCCTTGACAAGGGGAAAAAAAAGAAAAAAGTTTGTTTGCAATCTTCATTCCTGCATTCATTTTCAGACCCCTGATATTCAGTTTGCTGCTGCTCCTAGTCTCAGATTTTCTCTCCTCCCAAAAATATAGGCTGGATGTGAGCTCTGTGTACAGAAGTCCATAGTTTGAAGTGGGTGCTCTACTCTCTCTCTACACTTGTACACAACTTAAATGATTTCTCCCCTGAAGGCTGCCTTGTGTGTTCTCTTCTTCCTACTTTTGGTCTGTATGTGAGCTCTGTGTGTATAAAAGTATAGAGTTTGCCTGCTGGATGTGAGCTATGTTTGTATAGAAGTCTAGAGTCTGTAGTGTGTGCTCTGCTTTCTGTCTACATTTGTACACAGCCAAAATGACTTATCTCCTGAAAACTGCCTTATGTGTGCTTTTCTTCCTATCTTTGATCTGGATGTGAGCTAAGTTTGTATAGAAGTCTAGAGCTTGCAGTGGGTGCTCTACTTTCTCTCTACACTTGTACACAGCTTAAATGATTTCTCCCCTGAAGGCTGCCTTGTGTGTTCTCTTCGTCCTACCTTTGGTGTGGATGTGAGCTCTGTGTGTATAAAAGTATAGAGGTTGCCTGCCGGATGTGAGCTATGTTTGTATAAAAGTCTAGAGTCTGTAGTGTGTGCTCTGCTTTCTGTCTACATTTGTACACAGCCAAAATGACTTCTCCCCTGAAAACTGCCTTATGTGTGCTTTTCTTCCTATCTTTGGTCTGGATGTGAGCTAGGTTTGTATAGAAGTCTAGAGTTTGCAGTGGGTGCTCTACTTTCTCTCTACACTTGTACACATCCTGAGTGATTCTCTCCTCACACTGCCTTGTATGTGCTTTTCATTCTACCTACTTCTTTTCCTCCTCTTTGCTGCCATCTTTAACACTGATATAAAAAAGAGTTCACTGAGTCGTCAGAAGCAGCAACAGTACTTTGAGTGATTTTGTGTGATTCTTCAGGACAGTCAGCTAGGTAAAGGATTTACACAAACTCCACATCAAAATAATGGGAGGAATTTTTTTGCGGGAAACCATTCAGAAAGTTGCCTAATTTGGCATTTAAGAACTGAAAAGGAACAAATTCAAGCAACACTGGTCATAATTAAAACCATAGGAACCATAGCAGCTGCAATGGGGCCCATAACAGAAAGGGACTCACTCTGGTGTAAACACATTGGGCCTTATGTATGAAAACTGTCTATAAGTAAGACTGTCTTTATTGCCCATAGCGACCAATCAGAGCTCATAGCAGCCAAACAGAGCTCATAGTAACCAATCAGAGATCATAGCAACTTAGCAGAGTCCATAGCAACCAATCAGAGCTCATAGCAACCAATCAGAGTGCATAGCAGCCAATCAGAGCACATAGCAACTAATCAGAGCCCATAGCAACCAATCAGAGCCCATAGCAGCCAATCAGAGCCCATAGCAACTAATCAAGCCATAGAAACCAATCAGGCTCATAGCAACCAAAACAGACTCATAGCAACCAATCAGAGCGCATAGCAGCCAATCAGAGCCCATAGCAGCCAATCAGAGCCCATAGCAGCCAATCAGAGCCCATAGCAACTAATCAGAGCCCATAGCAACCAATCAGAGCTCATAGCTACCAATCAGAGCCTATAGCAACTAATCAGAGCCCATAGCAACCAATCAGAGCTCATAGCAACCAATAAAACCAGTAGCAACCAATCAAAGCCCATAGAAACCAATCAAAGCCCAAAGTAACCAATCAGAGCTCAGCTTTTATTCTTCCAGAGCACTATATGAAATGAAAGCTGAGCGCTGATTGGTTGCTATGAGCTCTGATTGGTTTCTATGGGCTCTGATTGGTTGCTATGAGCTCTGATTGGTTGCTATGAGCTCTGATTGGCTGCTATGAGCTCTGATTGGTTGCTATCAGCTCTGATTGGTTGCTATCAGCTCTGATTGGTTGCTATGAGCTCTGATTGGTTACTATAGGCTCTGATTGGTTGCTATGGACTGTGATTGGTAGTTAGCACTCTGATTAGTTGCTATGGACTGTGATTGGTCGCTATTTACTCTGATTAGTTGCTATGAGATCTGACTGGTTGCTATGGGCTCATATTGGCTGCTATGAGCTCTGATTCGTTGTTATGGGCTCTGGTTGCTATGGGCTCTGATTGGTTGCTATGAGCTCTGATTGGTTGGTATGAGCTCTGATTGGTCGCTATGGGCTCTGATTAGTTTCTATGGGCTCTGATTGGTTGCTATGCACTCTGATTAGATGCTATGGGCTCTGATTGGTTGCTATTATTATTTATTATTATTATTATTATTTATTTTTAAAGCGCCATTGACTCCAGGGCGCTGTACATTCGAGGGGGTTACATACAATACATAAGTCAAATGAGTACAAAGATAAATGAACAATGACAATTGGCACGACAGAGGGAGAGAGGACCCTACCCGCGAGGGTTTAAACAATCACAAGGAGGGGGAAAAGAGACGGGAGTGGGGGCAGACATGTATGAGGGGGAAGTTGTGACAAGATTTATGAAGGTTATAAGGCAGCCTGAAGAAATGGGTTTTCAGGTTCTTTTGAACTGGTGAAAGTTGGGGAGAGTCTGATGTGTTGGGGCAGTGAGTTCCAGAGTGGGGGGGAAGCACGAGAGAAGTCTTGGAGACGGATTGTGTGAGGACTGATAAGGGGGGAGCAGAGGAAAGGTCCCTGTGGGGAAAGGGGAAAGAATTGCGTGAGGGGAGATACCTGGAAATTTGGGCAGAGATGTATGGAGGGAGAGGTCATGGAGAGCCTTGTAGTCAGGTTAGTAGCTTGAAATTAATTCGCTGGGCAATGGGAAGCCATGAAGGGATTGGCAGAGGGGAGAGGCAGGGGCGTAGCGAGGAGAGGGGTGAATAAGACGGGCAGCAGATTTGAGGATGGATTGGAGGGGAGTGAGGGTGCTAGCTGGGAGCCACTGAGAAGGGAAAGTTGGCAGTAGTCTAGGCGGGAAAATGACAAGGGCATGGACCAGCATTTTGTGGTGTCATAGTTGAGGAATGAGCGATGCGAAGATGTTTTTCAGGTGGAGGCGGCGGGCAGAGGCGAGGGTTGGATGTGCGGTTTTGAAAGATAGAGCGGAGTCTAGGATTACCCAAGACAGCGGACTTGTGGGACCGGTGAAAGTGTAGAGCCGTTGACTGTAATAGGGGAATCAGGGCAGGGTTAAGTTGGACGGTGGAAAGAGATGAGTTCTGTTTCTCCACGTTTAGTTTTAGGAGACGTGAGGAGAAGAAGGGGGAAATGGAGGACAGACAGTCGGGATCCGGGAGAGAGAGAAGTGACAATCTGGGCCAGAGAAGTAGAGTTGGGTATCATCAGCATACAGGTGGTTAATGAAAGCCGTGTGATGCATGAGCTGACCGAGGCCAAGAGTGTAAGATAAGAAAGTAGTGGACCCAGGACTGACCCTTGTGGGACACCAACAGAGAGAGGCCGGTGGAGGAGGTGGAGCGAGAATGAGAGCGCTGAAAGTCCGATCAGTAGGTACGGGGAGATCCAGGAAAGGGCCAAGTCTGTGATGCCGAGGGAGGAGAGGATTTGAAGCAGAGGGAAGGGTCGACAGTGCCAAAGGCAGAGGACAGGTCTACGAGGAGGAGCACAGAGTAGTGGCATGATGCTTTAGCAGTTACAAGGTCATTATGACTTTGGTTGGGGCGGTTTCGGTAGAGTGGTGGGGTCGAAAACCAGAATGTAGCGGGTCAAGAAGAGAGTTGGAGGAGAGTGGGGGGACAGCTGAAGATAGAGGGTGCTGTCGAGGAGTTTGGAAAGAAAAGGAGGAGTGAGATGGGGCGATAGTTGGAAAAGGAAGAGGGGTCAAGGGTGTTTTTTTTTAAGATTGGAGTGATAGTAGCGTGTTTAAAGGCGGAAGGGAAGATGCCAGAGGTTATCGATAGGTTAAAGAGAAGGGGTGAGGGCTGGGATGATAGAAGCACTGAGGTCTGGATGAGGTGGGGATGGCAGTGGATCAAGACTACGGGTAGTGAGGTTGGATTTGGACAGTAGAGGGGAAAGAGTTGTCATGAGTGACTGTGGCGAAGCAAGTTAAGGCAGAAGAGCAGGTTGCAAGGGAAAGGGGAGGGTGGTGGGGACTGCGGGCTGAAGCTTTCTCTAGGTGGTTGATCTTCTGGAGGAAGTGAAGGGCAAAGTCATCTGCTGAAAGGAGGGATGGGGAGGAGGTGTAGGGGACGGAGAAGAGATTTTAAGTTTTGAAAAATTGTCTTGGGTTGTGGGAGAGGGAGGATATGAGAGTGGTGAAATAGTTCTGTTTGGCTGAGGCGAGTGCGGACTTAAATGTCTGCAGTGAGTGTTTGTAAAAGGCAAAATCATCAATGGAGTGAGTTTTCTTCCAGCGGCGTTCAGCAATTCTGGAAGCTCGCCTCAGCTGTTTGGTAGAGTCTGTGTGCCAGGGTTGTCTGTTGATTTTGCGGGTTCTGTTGAGTTAGAGGAGAAACTGATTCAAGGGCAGTGGTGATTGTACGGTTGTAGAAAGTGGTGGCTGCGTCTGGGTCATTGAATGAGGAGATAGTGGAAAGAGGTACCAGAGAGTCAGAGAGTGTGTGAGGGTTGAGGTTTTGTAGATTCCTGCGTGGTCGTACTGGATATGAAACAGGAGGAGCAGGTGGGGAGGAGATAGGGGTTTAAGGTAACAGGTTGTGGTCAGATATAGGGTGTGGAGAGTTGAGATGTTCAGAAGGGGCAGAGGCGGGTGAAGAAGAGGTCCAGTGTGTGTCCATCTTTGTGAGTGGCTCCTGAGGCCCCACTGGGAGAGGTCGAAGGAGGAGCAGAGTGAGAGGAGTTTTGGAAGCAGAGTGGGGGTGTCGATTGGGATGTTGAAGTCCCCATGATGATAAGGGGGATTCGGTGGAAAGAAAGTTGAAAAGCCGGGAAGCAAAGTGGTCAAGAAAGGCATGGCAGGGCCTGGCGGTCGTAGACAACAGCCACTTGAGGTCGGAGGGGGCGGTTTGAATGCGGACAGAGTGCACTTCAAAGGAGAAAGTGTGGGGAAGGCAGAGGTGGGGCAGGGACAAAGGAGCAGGTGTCAGACAGGAGGGGGCCGACACCTCCCCATGCTTGTTACCGGGGGGGGGAGTTATGGGAAAGTTGGAGGCCGCTAAAAGAGAGTGCGGCAGGGGAGACTGTGTCAGAGGGGGTCAGCCAGTTTCAGTCAGACCAAGGGAAAAGTAAGTTGCGCGAGATGAAAAAGTCATGTATGTAGGAAAGTTTATTACATACAGACCGCGGGATTCCAGAGAGCACCAGGGAGAGGGGTGGGGGAGCACGGGAACGAGGGATGGTATGTTTGGTTGAAGGGATTAGCGGAATAGTAGGGTGAGTCTGTCGAGGGGGTAGAGACGATGGTGGGGTGTGCGGGGGGGCCCTGGGTTGGGGGATATGTCCCCGAGGCTAGAAGAGCAGGAGAGGTGAGTAGGTGGCAGTAGGATAGACTGAGTTTGGCGAGGTTTGTTTGGTGCGGAGGGGTATTAACAGTGAGGAAGAGGTTTTGGGGGCAGCAGACAGGTGAGGGGTAGAATGCAGGGGGAGAATGTAGATTCGTTGTCCAGCGAGGGAGTTTGTGGATAAGCAGAGTATAAGGAAGCGGAGTTTAAACATAACGAGGGAAAAGAAGAGCATAGTGGGAAAATCACAGGTGGGCAGTTGGGGGAGGCGCTCTCTGGCCGGGACAGTCGGGGGAGGGGCTCCTGGCCGGGGCAGCGGTGGAGGCGCTCTCTGGCCGGGAACAGTCGGAGGAGGGCTCTCTGGCCGGGACAGTCGGAGGAGGCGCTCTCTGGCCGGGACAGTCGGGGGGAGGGCCTCTGGGCCCGGGGCAGACGATGGGAGGGGCCCTGGCCGGGACAGGGCGATGGAGGCGCTCTTGGCCGGGACGACGATGGAGGCGCCTCTCTGGGCCGGGACCCGACGATGGAGGCGCTCTCTGGCCGGGACAGGTGGTGGAGGCGCTCTCTGGCCGGGACAGGTTGTGGAGGCGCTCTCTGGCGGGGACAGACGATGGAGGCGCTCTCTGGCCGGGACAGGTGGTGGAGGCGCTCTCTGGCCGGGACAGACGATGGATGCGCTCTCTGGCCGGGACAGACGATGGAGGCCTCTCCCGGCCCGGCACACGATGGAGGCCTCTCTGGCCAGGGCAAAACGATGGAGGCGCTCCTGGCTGGGACAGTTGATGGGGGCGCCTCTGGCTGGGACGGTTGATGGAGGCGCTCTCTGGCTGGGACGGTTGATGGAGGCGCTCTCTGGCTGGGACGGTTGGTGGAGGCAGTCTCTGGCCGGGACAGGTGATGGAGGCGCTCTCTGGCCGGGACAGGTGATGGAGGCGCTCTCTGGCCGGGGACAGGTGGGTGGAGGCGCTTCTCTGGCCGGGACAGGTGGTGGAGCGCTCTCTGGCCCGGGACAGTCGATGGAGGCGCTTTCTGGCCGGGACAGGTGATGGAGGCGGTCTCGGCCGGGACAGGTGATGGAGGCGGACTCATGGCCGGGACAGGTGGTGGAGGCGCTCTCTGGGCCCGGGGCAGGTGATGGAGGCGCTTTATGGCCGGGACAGGTGATGGAGGCGGTCTCTGGCCGGGACAGGTGATGGAGGCGGACTCTGGCCGGGACAGGTGATGGAGGCGGTCTCTGGCCGGGACAGGTGATGGAGGCGGTCTCTGGCCGGGACAGGTGATGGAGGAGGACTCTGGCCGGGGCAGGTGATGGAGGCGGTCTCTGGCCGGGGCAGGTGATGGAGGCGGTCTCTGGCCGGGGCAGGTGATGGAGGCGGTCTCTGGCCGGGGCAGGTGATGGAGGCGGTCTCTGGCCGGGGCAGGTGATGGAGGCGGTCTCTGGCCGGGGCAGGTGATGGAGGCCTCCTGGCCGGGACAGGTGAAAGGGGGTGGACTCTGGCCGGGGCAGGTGATGGAGGTGGACTCTGGCCGGGGCAGGTGATGGAGGCACTCAAGTTTTTTGTTTTTTTTTTTTAATTAGATATGTTTACACTGTTTGACATAGACCCAGAAGGTCAGTGGATCTTGATGTTTGTGGCAGTCTGTCAATTAACTGTAATGGGGCTGCCAACTATATTCTTGAACACAGGAGTGGATTGCCAGCTCTGCAACGGTCTCTGCTGGGGCTGTATTTGACCCTGCAGCCCTTTCACCGCTCTGCAATATGGCTGCAATGAGGATGTGCTGTTACAGCAGGGCTTCACAGGCTATGCACGCAGATCGGGACTCACGGACACAGGAGAGGCAGATCATGGGCGCAGGTAGGCAGATCGCCGGGGCTGCAGCAGGGGCACTCTCATAGAAATTTCTCCGCTGTGGGCTGTAACACTGCGACTGGTTTACAGGGAAGGCTATTCCCGCCGGCTGTGTGTCAGTATGGCTGCCGGGAGGAGGAGCCGTCCCCAACGGCTCTTCCCCAGGCTTCACCGGCTGCCGCAGACCAGGCTCTCCTTACAAAATGGAGAAAAGGGAGACTCACCACACCGCTGACCGTCTATTCAGAGTCCGTGGGGAGAAGCGGCGACGTTCCGGAGCGGCACACTCTTTGAGGTTCGTGGCGGGAGGGTTACCGGGAGGGAAGGCCTTAGAGGCAGGGCGCCGCAGGCACTAACTTAGTCCGGCACCTCCAATTTCGTTCGGAAACCGGGTTGGGGCACAGCTCTCAGTTTGCCCGATGCCTAGGGATCGCAATCCGGAGGACTAGTAGTGGGGAACTTGGCTTATTTGGGCCGAATAAGACTGGCTGAAGAGGAGCTCACCCAACGTCCATGAAGGGGGCGGGACTATCTATGCTATGGGCTCTGATTGTTTTATATGGGCTCTGATTGGTTGATATGGGCTCTGATTGGTTGCTATGGCTCTGAAATTTGTTTTTTTATGGCTCTGATTGGAAAGCTATGGGCTCTGATTGGTTGCTATGAGCTCTGATTGGTTGTTATGAGCTCTGATTGGATGCTATGAGCTCTGATTGGTCGCTATGAGCTCTGATTGGTTATTATGTACTTTGGTTGGTTGCTATGGGCTCTGATTGGTTGCTATGGGCTGTGATTGGTTGCTATGGGCTGTGATTGGTTGCTATGGGCTGTAATTGGTCGCTATGGGCTCTGATTGGTTGCTATGGGCTGTGATTGGTCGCTATGAGCTCTGATTGGTTACTCTGGGCTCTGATTGGTCGCTATGGGCTCTGATTGGTGGCTATGGGCTCTGATTGGTTGCTATGAGCTCTGATTGGTTGGTATGAGCTCTGATTGGTTTCTATGGGCTCTGATTAGTTTTTATGGGCTCTGATTGGTTGCTATGGGCTCTGATTGGTTGCTAGTAGGTGTCTTTCTGCTGTCTAGCACCATGTTGGCTCTCTGATATTTGGCGGTAGTATTTATCCCTTCAGTTATTGCTTTTTATGCCGCTGTTTCTTATATGGTAGGGCCCCAATTTATTTTTCGTTGGGGCCCAATGAATTCTGGGAAACAATCCCGCTATTTTTGTCTCAGTCTGAGCATACGACCTCCGCCGCCGCCGCACAGCCCTGTGCTAATCCCACAACCCTTTCCAAGTGGCTGCGGAGCGATGTAAAATATATGCATCCTGACAATAAAATAGACGAATGGTTTGCAGATGAAGCAAGCAACTAAATATCCTCCTGTATGTGCTAAGTGCTACTAAAACCCGACCGGAAAAAAAAAACTCCCCCCTAAAAATGAAACACGTTTGTGTTTTATTTCGCCTCTTTATCGGGGCCGGTGAGGACGGTGATGCATTGCTGCGCGCTCCAAACCTGGCTGCTACCGCAGGGAATGCACACGGCCCGGCTGCAGGATGAAGAATGGACTCCGACTGGGGCGATGTGTCAGCCCTGCCAGGAAGGCATTGATTATGTGCCATTATTACAGATGCTGATTACACATTCATCCAGAAGAGAGGGCGGTAATATCGGGTGAATAATGGAATAATGGATCGCAGCCTTAAATAACGCTCCCACTAAAAGCGGCCGTCAATGCTCCCTCTACACCACGACGCAGCACACGTGTGAAACGCGTCGTCTGTGATGGATGGCGCTGCACGTTCATTACCAGCTGTAAAACCCTAATAAGGCTTCTTTCTATCTATTGCTATAAATGTTAAATGAGGCTACAGCTAAGAAGTCAGTTTTATGGGTGTGTTAGAGAATTGCATGCAGAGCAATTCCAGAGGAACAGCCCTGCTCAACCCTCAACAGCCAGACTATTTCCACATTGGTTTTTCATCCCTACCTCACCAGAGACATAAGCTTTTTTATCTTATACATTATGTTTTAATATATTGCGCTATATGATGTTGCATTAAATAACTTATCATATCTATCTACTATCTATCTAGCTGTAGAACATAATACGACATTATGCATATATGTAATACAATTCTATATAGCATAATATATAACATATATATATATATATATATATATATATATATATATATATAAAATGATCTAAAATATAATAAAGTATATAGTATAGTAATAACTTATAGCTTAAATATATATATGTAATATATATACATATATATTTCTATATAAAAAGTTCATTTAACATAACATATAAGAGGCGTCATAAATAATAACATAATATTATATTACAGCATCACATGTAGTATGTATATATAATATAAGATATATACAAATGTGTATGGTAAAATAAATAATGGAACATGTAAGATACTATATATAATTATTTATATGTGTAATGTTACAATATGCTCTCCTCTCTCTCTCTCTCTATATATATAATATATGTATATATATATATATATATATATATATATATAATATATATAATATATTATAATGAATGAATATATATATAATTATCATATATAATCTCATATATTAATTATATATATTTAACCTTACACATACTATATACCTTGAATTATATAATATATAAAAATATATATATATATAATATATAATATATATATACTATATATATATATAATATAATATATAAATTCTAACTTATTTATTATGTTATGTATCATTTATATTTATGTTTTTTTCAATCTATCTATCCATCCCATATCTATCTATCTATCTATCTATCTATCTATCTATCTATCTATCTATCTCATATCTATCTATCTCATATCTATCTATCTATATACCTCATATCTATCTATCTATCTATCTATCTATCTATCTATCTATCTCATATCTATCTATCTCATATCTATCTATTTATCTATCTATCTATCTATCTATCTATCTATCTATCTATCCCATATCTATCTATCTATCTATCTATCTATCTATCTATCATCTCATATATTTTCTTATTTTTCATCAGCCTAGACAGCCCAGCTTTGCATAATTATGTTCTGTGACCAATACTTTTTAATTTTCCATTTATATTGGGGCTTTTTTTTTCTTTGCAGGATGACCTGTGTTTTTTTCTAACCATTTAGAAAATAAGGAAACATTAAAAAAAAATCTTTCTGATGTGGTTCCAAAAAATTCAAAAAAATGCATTTCTTGTTGGGTTTTGATCTTACGTAGGTTATAGTGACTGATACAGGTTTTATGTTTTACCATAATGCAAAAAAACCAAACACCAAACTGAACGAAGAAACTGGACAAAGCAGTGTATTACAAAGCAATTATAATAAAAAAGATAAAAAGTAATAAAACAAAGGATGAATAATATCAATAGACATTAAAAAATAGCGCTGAGGACTTCAAGATGCTCCAGTGACAGAAAATACTGCAATCCAAGGGGACTGACAGGTTCTTACCTCTTAAGGACCAACCTTTTTACATTTTTTTTATGATTTTTTTTTTTCCTATCAGCAAAGCCATTTGATGCTTGTTGTTATTTTTTTTATTTTATTTATTTTTTTAATTCAGTACTTGTTGTATTTAGTAATGGCACCATTTAATGTGTAGGAAACCCCCGAAAATATTTGTGGAGTGGAATGTAAAAAAATAAATAAAACATTCTTAGATTTGGGGATGATTTAGATTTTTTCAGCGTTCACCTTGCATTATTGATCTGTAAGATAATATTTCATCCCCACATCCAAAGAAAAAACTTTTTTTGAAAAAAAATGAGCATAGGTGCACGCTGGTGTGGCAGTAACATACAAACACAATCCAGTATCAGCAGCACACTACTAGCACTAACAAATTATCAAAAAGAACATAGGAATTTTTGGAAAAGCATTTCTGCTACTTAGAATACATGAAAAACTTTTGAGGTTCTTAGTTCATATTTTTGATCAAAACTGCCAATCGACAAAGCGACCTCAAATACAGGTGGGGACCTACTCTAATAAGCTACCAAACCCTGGAGCCTGTTTTAGACCCCACAATTTCAGGGAAAGAAGATTCCAGCTAGTTACATTACAGTTCATTTATATCGAGAATATAGCGTCAAGAGTATTTTTTGTGCAAAATAGACCAAAAAAAACTGCGCCTGTTTATTGGGACATGTCCATAGTCTCTAAAAAACTATACTGCAGTATATATTCTTTTTAATGATCTCCTAATATACCCTGCCGTTTTTTTATCAGATTGTAAAAAATAATCTGAGGAAGATCGAGCGGGACGACACCCTCTTTCTCTTTAATACCTGTCACGCCCATTACAATTTTCAATCTTACAATTAGCTCGCGCGCGGAGTGATTTCAATTGCGAGTCGATCTACATAAGAGCGATAGAGCTAGATAATGTACATAGAATGAACAATAGATAATAGATAGATAGATACATAAGTATAGATACATAAAAGAATAGATAGATAAGATAGATAATAGATAATCTTAGATAGATAAATAAGTATAATAATATGACATAGAATAGGTAGTAGATAGATAGATAGGAAAGGGAATAGATAAAGAGATATGAATAGATAAATAGATATGAAGGTGTGATAGAATAGATATAATAGATAGATAATATGAGAATAGAGATAAGATACAGATGAAGAATAAGATATAAAAAGAATATAATAGAGAGATTACAGACATACAAGAATCGACATATGATATGAATACAATAGATATGACATAGAACAGGTAGTAATCTAGATTATAAATACAATATATAGATTAGATATAAGATAGAATTAAGAAGCAGATAATAGATAATCTATTGCGATAGAAGAATGAATTATTCGGAGTAATAGACATATAATACAATTTTATAGAAAATAGATATAACTAAGCGATAATAATAGATAGAGACATCCATAAGAAGAGTCAATAGATAACAAATATAGATAACGTTATAAATAAATAAATTACAAATCTTCTCATTATAAATACGAATAGAATAGCAGATTAGAGCACACAGATAAATAACGATAAAACACTCGGATAAAGATAAACTATTCATCTGATAGATAGAGTATGCGAAAACTACAATAGATATATCACAGAACTACATAACAGAAAATCATGATAAACATAGACTACGATAAACATGAATGATAGATAATATAGAATAATAGATCAAGGGCATAAATAGACTATCTAGCTACAATAGGCATATATAATAGAATACAGAAAACCATAGATAGACACTATACAAGATATACATATGAATAGATAGGATAGATATATAGATAATATTAGATAGAAAATACGAAGAAGATAGAGATGTGTTCTCGTTCTATACATGTTATCAATTCTTCACAATACAAATTTAGTGCACTATCACAATGGTAACAAAACACTCAACAGGTTGCTACTCATACCGCAACCACTTGGTATGGCCGCAACAAGACCTAATAATACCTACACAACTTTACAACTCCCGACACTATAACACAAAAGTTCTTTTATAATTTTAAAAACCTCGTCACACATACCCAAGACGTAGGTCAAGCCATGACGAAACGCTCATGAAGGACACTTCTGTAATAGACCGTGCTAAATCACTGAGACTCCAAATAATTTTTGGCTAGTGGACCACGGAGCCACCTTCCAACAGACATGAGTGTAAGGGAGAGCAAGAATGATCCCCTAAATCTGCTATACTCCAAAGACAGACCCTCATGAAGAGGGTTTACATCAACATGGCTCTCCAGCCATCCATTTAGCTAACCACTAGAATTGAACAGCGCTATTATTATATATATTTACCATGGAATACAATCTCACGCGCCGGTTTCCCTTGTCATCAGCCGCAGCTCACGCCCACACCCTCCGGTGCAATATCCCTCCAACCCCCAGCTAACAACAAATTAACATGAGAGTAATAATAGACGCACAAACTTAACATTATCGAGCGAGCGACAACCAAGTCATGTGGATCCAACAGCAAACGTCTCTCCGTGGTGAAGAGCTTGAAAAGGAAATCGAAGAGACCACAACGGAATTTAATGTAACCCTCAGGCAGGAAATACTTCTAAGCTTTCTGGAAAATTGCATCTCACGGCCATCAAATGCCACATAATTAGACCAGGTAGATAGAGACGGAGAAAGAGCAACGATCAGAGATGCACGCTCCGAAGCCCAAAAGAGCGCGACTGTCCTCTCAAAATCAATCATCGAGAAGTTTCATCACTGCCTACACAAACGCCTCTTCCCCTCCAACAAATGTTCCTAGCAACACGTCAGCAGGGCCATCGCACAAAGAAGGTCCCATAAATGGAGTCATACACCACAACAATACCCACGACGAATGAAACCCATTGGCTTTTGCGTTCTTAAAAGATACATCGGGTTTCTAATGCCGCGATCAACGAACTGCATCGTGAAAAGGAATCGATGACGTGACGGTGCCAGACACATACACCCTCCGAGACTCCGTCTCCCCCCCCACATAGCAGAAAATTACAACTATCCTAAAGCGTCTCTCTCTCAAACACCATTTACACAAATCTCTATACAGTTTCAATTTATCTAGGCCCTCGAAAAAGAATATTTAGAGAGGAGTACCAGGTCCCAGTGAGCTAAAAGTAGATGATGTCGTAGTGTGTGGAGGTCCAAGTCTAATAAGTGGGAAAATTTCACCGCGCTATCGCGAAGCGAACCCAGAGGCAGTCTAAGTCGATAGGACACAAATGAATACATAGTAAATAGGAGTCATACAGAGTCACCATAATAGCAGGTCATGAGTTCAGGCGTTTTTCCATCCGTCCCCTTTCAGTGTGTTCAAAATGGGGTTTGTGCAACGTGTTTGATTATATGTTGTTATTAACTTAGTACTAATTAATAAAAGAAAAAACAACCTCAAGCTAATTTTTGTGAGAAAAAAAAAACAACGTTTGAATCCACAGAATTGTGAAACCTAGAACCCATATTATGGTTAACGCAGAAGTCTAAACCACTCATCTGCATTGTAATACTCAACAGCTTTTACATTAACAACCTTGTTTTATTAGAGGAGCAACACAGTGGGGAAAATATGGGTGATTTCAACGCCTGCTGGTCCTTATGATAGCAACGAATAAAACACAAACCCATTGAACATCCCAAGCAAAGTACAATATAGGAAAAAAAGGCTCTGTAGCACTCACCCTTTAGGAGACTTTGCAATTTTATCCTCAGGGGCACCGGGTAATAGAAGCTCTTCTGCTCGGATTTTCGCCGGCCTTTCAGCAACAATAATCCAATAATCCGGTAACGAAAACGATCCAGCAATTAAAAGCTAAGGGCCACATGTATGAAAACTATCTAGGTCTAAATTCCTTTTTTGCCCATAGCAACCAATCAAGCTCATAGCCAACCAATCAAGCCACACCGCAACCATCAGAGTCTCATAGTAACCCAATCAAGAGCTCCTAGCAACCAATCAGAGCCCATAGTAACCATCAGGAGCCATAGCCCACCAATCTCAGAGCCCTAAGACCATCAGTGCCCATAGCAACCAAGCAGAGCTCTTAGTAATCAATCAGAGCTCATCAAGCAACATCAGAGCTCATAGTACCTATCAGAAGCCCACACCCACCAATCAAAAGGCGTTCATAGACAACCAATCATAAGCCCACCGCATCCAACTCAAAGACTCATAGTAACCAATCAGACAGCTCATAGCAAACCAATGCAGAGGCCCCATAGGTAGAAAACAATGAATAACCAATCAGAGCCCCTAGCCACCAGTCAGAGCCCATACGAGGAACCAATCAGTAGCCCATAGCAACCAATCAGAGCTCATAAAAATCAATAAAAGGCTCATAAAACCAAATCAGACTCATAGAACCAATCAGACCCACAAAACCAATCAAGCGCCCCTTTAAATTTTTCCAGACACGTCTAAATAAAAGGGGCGCTCTAAAGGTTGCTAGGGCAAAAAATGAGTTTTGACCTAACGTTTTCATACATGTGCCCTTTTTTCCCTTTTAAAACTATCAAAAGTTGCACAACACACTGAAAGCTGAAGGAGGCCAAACCGGACATGAAATGCCTTTGTGGTGAAACCTCTTTAAGACACTTCTATTATATTTTCATTTCTCATATAGAACTTATAGGAAGGGGATAGGGGTAAATTTTTTCACTTTGGGGACTTGAAGCAAATGACTAAAATCTTTGATCCGGGGAAGGGATAATAAAATATTTTTAGTGCCCAATAAATAAACTGTAAACTTTTAGGTCCTTAACGACCGCCCAGTGTCTTTTGACGTCGGGCGTTTCAGGTGATTCGTCTACAGCACCGTCTTTTGGCGTCGGCTGGTGCGGGTCTTCTCTGCAGCGACTCGCCAGCATGGGGTTGGGTTATTACAAAGAAGGACAGGGGAAAATAACACCCGGGGTTTAATCGTGGAGGGACAACTATGGCAAGAGTAGTGACTGACGGCACTTAGAGCAATGAAATAAAGAGAGCGGGGAAGGTGGGGAGGAGGGTTTTTAACCAAAACCCTTTTGTGCTCTAAGAAGATAAAATCTTTTTTATCTCCTGAGCAAAAGAAAAAATCAACATGGGAAATTAATTTTAAAAAAAAAAATTTTTTAATTTAACTACCCCCACATTTTTAAAAGTTAATCATTGTATGAAAAACCCTTTTAAATTTTGGGGCCCCCATTCCCCCCCATCATGCAAAACCACTGCCTTTTTTAAAAAGGGCCAATTAAATACCCAAATCCTCACTTCTAGTCCACCATCACTTCCATTGACTTCAATAAAATCACCAAAGGATACGATGAAAAAATGAATGGCCCCACCGAACTCACTTGAAGCTCCTGGGGCCCATCAAAAAGTGAAATTTCCCCCCGCAAAACCCTGCGCCACTTTTAATGCGGACTTCCCTTAAGGGCAAAGGGCTTTTTAAGGCCCCCCTCACTGAAGGGTCCCGGTAGCAAACGTCCTCCCCGACCCCCTATAGCTGGGTCCGGGGCCCCCCGAAGACCAAAAATTTAACAAAGTTTTAAATAGGAAAAATTAAAGGGAAAATAAGACCATCATAACAGAGAACCCAGTAGAAGCAAAAAACCACCACTTTTTACCTATCAAAGAAACAATGCTCTTGCAAACCCAGATGGGCTCCAACCTTTTGGGCCCAAAAAATAGCTACCCACTTAAAAGGGGATTATCCTTTTATCAGTTCGGCTTTTCTCTTGTACTTATTCTCTCATTTTCTAAATCCGGGGGGTTTCTCCCCCCCAGCGGGGGTTTCTTAAATGAAGGGGGAAAAACATCATCCCCCCCCCTTCACTTTTCAGCTCGCTCCCATCAGTGGTTTGTCTAATCATGGAGGGAACCATCCCGCCCCCCCCCCCCTCTTCTTGATCCACAGTCACTGGTCGTTCCCGCCCCTATGCCCTTTTTTGGAAGAGCATTTGTTTTCATGCACCACCCTGCATTCAGTCTAGACAGTCTTCTATAAACTCAGAGCACTGATCTCTTTCTCCCACTCACAGCTGGAGGTTTGTTACAGTTGAATCCAATCTTCTATGAACTCCTCCGGAGCAGCACAGATCCGTCTCCCTTCTATGCAGGAGCATTCGGCCCCGAGGCACAATTCTGCTGTTTTCTGATTGAGAACAATTGCGGTGTCAATGAGGAGCTGCTGGCTGTGCAGAGGGAAATGTTGCCGGCCCCTTACACCCAGCAGCATTAAGCACCAAGCACAATTTTGCTGTTTTTGGATTGTAGAAGCAGCTGCAGTGTTACTGTGGAGCTGCTGTCTGTGCAGAGTGAAATTGTTGCCGGCCCCTTACACCCAGCAGCATTAGGCACCGAGCACAATTCTGCTGTTTTCTGATTGTAGAAGCAGCTGCAGTGTCACTGAGGAGCTGCTGTCTGTGCAGAGTGAAATGCTGCCGGCCCCTTATTCTGAGTGAGAGAGGCAGGAATGCGCGCTCCCGTGAATACGACCAGGGGGCCCGACAGAATGTAATTAGTAGAGGCCGGGACCAATTAAAATGAAATGAGGTGGAATCCGACCGCCACTGGGGAACAGTGTTTACACAAAACGAAGATAAGGGAGACAGAGAAAACAAGACAGCTTTGCAGATGACATCCAATTGCAAAGTTGCTTGTTTTCACTGCCCCCTTATTCTGAAGACCATTTAATGAAATGATACTACCCCTTTAAGTTATTCCCCGAGGGCCCTACACTGTTCTAATACAGCCCCCTCCTGCTTACTGTGCTTGTACTTTTTCTCTAACTTCAAAAACAAAAAAACTTATAGTTACTATTCTGCAAACTGGATAAAAGTTAACGTTTAGCAACGTAAGAGAAAACTAGATGGTAACATAGAAGGTAACAGAGGTAGGAGATTCTGTGCAGTGTCCTACTTTTAGCTTTATGTTTGTTTCTTTTTGCTTTAGCTGCAGACTTTAAAGTGATGCCAAACATCTGCGCGCTGAACATATGCCACGACAACAGACCATTACAGCTCCGAGCTACAGGACAACATAAGAGGAAGGACGTAGAAAGATTGACTCTGCAGCCTGAGATCTAGGAGGACTTCACTAGGTCCATTTGCTTGGATATGGTGCTGAGATCTAGGGGGACTTCACTAGGTCCATTGGCTTGGATATGGTGCTGAGATCTAGGGGGACTTCACTAGGTCCATTGGCTTGGACATGGTGCTGAGATCTAGGGGGACTTAATTAGGTCCATTGGCTTGGATATGGTGCTGAGATCTAGGGGGACTTCAATAGGTCCATTGGCTTGGATATGGTGCTGAGATCTAGGGGGACTTCACTAGGTCCATTGGCTTGGACATGGTGCTGAGATCTATGGGGACTTCACTAGGTTTCCCTTGGCTTGGATATTGTGCTGAGATCTAGGGGGACTTCACTAGGTCCATTGGCTTGGATATGGTGCTGAGATCTAGGGGGACTTCCTTAGGTCCATTGGCTTGGATTTGGTGCTGAGATCTAGGGGGACTTCACTAGGTCCATTGGCTTGGATATGGTGCTGAGATCTAGGGGGACTTATCTAGGTCCATTGGCTTGGATATGGTGCTGAGATCTAGGGGGACTTCACTAGGTCCATTGGCTTGGACATGGTGCTGCGATCTACGGGGACTCCACTAGCTCCACCGGCTAGTATATGGTGCTGAGATCTAGGGGGACTTCACTAGGTCCTTGGGCTTGGATATGGTGCTGAGATCTAGGCGGACTTCGCTAGGTCCATTGGCTTGGATATGGTGCTGAGATCTAGGCGGAATTCAAGAGGTCCATTGTCTTGGATATGGTGCTGAGATCTAGGGGGACTTCACTAGGTCCATTGGCTTGGATATGGTGCTGAGATCTAGGAGGACTTCACTAGGTGCATTGACTTGGATGTGGTGCACAACAGCCAATCTATGCTATACTAGTAGATAGCCTGTCCTAGGGTGGTGGCTGTAGTAGAAAATGTATCCACATAAAAGAGTTATCTCACCATGTTGTTCTTCAGAGACTACTTTTCACAGCCAGATTCAAGATGCTGCTTCCTGTTTAGGGGCAGTTCTCCAGTTTCAGGCTCCCACTTCCCGTTCAGGCTGTGGCCGGTTGTACAGCTTCAGGCTCCCACTTCTGGTTCAGGCTGTGGGTGGTTCTACAGCCTCAGGTTCTCACTTCCTGTTCAGGCTGTGGGTGGTTCTACAGCTTCAGACTCCCACTTCCTGTTCAGGTTGTGGGTTGTTCTGTTGCTTCGAGCGCCCACTTCCTGTTCAGGCTGTGGACAGATCTCCAGCTTCAGGCTTCTACTTCTTGTTCAAGCTGTGGGTGGTTCTACAGCTTCAGGCTCACACTTCCTGTTCAGGATGTATGTGGTTCTACATCTTCAGGCTCCCATCTCCTGTTCAGACTGTGGGCAGTTCTACAGCTTTAGGCTCCGACCTCCGGTTAAGACTGTAGGTGGTTCTACAGCTTCAGGCTCCCGCTGCCTGTTCAGGCTGTGAGTAGATCTATTGCTTCAGACTAATTTTCTGTGCAGGCTGTGGAAAATTCTAGAGCTTCAGGCTCTCATTTTCTTGTCAGGCTGTCGAGGTTCTACAGCTTTAGGCTCCCACTTCTGGTTCAGGGTGTGGGTGGTTCTATGGCTTTAGGATCCCACTTCTTGTTCAGGCTATGGGTGGTAAATTAGTATGGTTGAAAAAAAGACATCTGTCCATCAAGTTCAACCAAGGTTGGGAAAAGATGTGGTTGAAGGTCCCACCTCCTGCTCAGGCTACAGGTAGTTCTACAGCTTCAAGCTCTCCCTTCCTCTTAAGGCTGTGGGTGGTTCTACATCTTCAGGCTTCTACTTCCTATTCAGGCTGTGGGCAGCTCTACACCTTCAAGCTCCCACCTCCTGTTCAGGCTGTAGGTAGTTCTACATTTACAGGCTTCCACCTCCTGTCCAGCCTGTGGGCAGTTCTACAGTTACAGGTTCCCAGTTCCTGTTTAGGCTGTAGGTGGTTCACAATCTTCAGACTCCCACTTCCTGGTCAGGCTGTTACCGGTTTTACAACTTTAGTTTCCCACTTCCTGTTTGGGCTGAGTATGGTTCTACAGCTGCAGGCTCCCACTTACTGTTCAGGCTGTGGGTGGTTCTTTAGCTTTAGGTTCCCGCTTCTTGTTCAGGCTGTTCAGCAGTTCTACAGTTTCAGGCTCTTGGGTGGCAGTCCAAGTGAAAGGCTCTCCATTAGGTAAGGTAAATGGTGGACATCCCTGACTCTTCCAGTTTGGGGGACCCCCTGCTCTATCAGGTGAGCAATAGACCACATCCTTGTGCAGTTTTTTGCACTTGAGTGGTGAAGAGCATGTGCCGTTCTCTCTCCAATCAGCACAATGGGAGTTCAGTCAAGTAAAGCTTCATCATTGGATAATGGAAAAGTTAAGACATTGATACATTGTTGCTGATGGTTTTCAAAATCCTCTTTGTCACTGATTGAGGATTTGCTTTTGGTGAATGTCCCCTCTGCCCGTCCCATGGAAGTCAATGGGAGCCGCGCGTGCGCAACCACATCTTCAACAACGAGCAACAACGGATCAATGTCTTTTCCATCATCCATTTATTAAGCTTAATTTTCCGACAATGAAAATGTAAAATTATTGTTTCACTGTCATTTTTTTCTTTCAAAGTTGCTTGGGAGGGCAGGAATTTATTGATTATTTCTTAATTTAGAATCTTTGATGAGTAAATTTTAACATTGGGAAAAACAAATAACCGAACAACAAGACCTTGACCCTAAGCGAATCATTAATGAACGGTGTAAACGCATTTCCATCCATAGCCCAGGTAGGTTTTCCACCAAGGTAACGGATCATCCTTGGAGGGGGCGATTCACCTATCTTCTTGTATTTGGAAAGTCCGCTTAAAAATACCACGATCATAGACAGAGGCGTAACTTCAAGCTCTGTGGCCATAATACAAAATTTCTAAATGGTTCCCCACCTACCACATGCCATTTATAATATTGGTGTCTTCTTATGCCCCCTCCCATCCCAGTTTCTATGGCCCGGTAGCAAATGCTGCCCCTACCCCCTCTATAGCTACATCCCTGGTTATTGAGTGTCAATCTGCTAGGACCGCTGAAGAATCTATGAAATTGCCAAGAAATTTTGCATCAAATATTCAAGGGATTATCCACCTTACAAAGGTTTAGATGGGTGGGGAGGGAGGTGACTCCTGAGACCCCTGCCCATCAGCTGACTAAAGCGACACTGTTATACAAGGCATAGCAGATGTGACCCATTAAAGTGAACAGAACTGAACTGCAGTGCCCAGTGTAGGACTGTGGCACTGCAGGAAATCGGATTCTTGGAGTTGACCAGTGGAGTTGATTCTTGGGGCCACCAGTGGAGTTGACTCTTGGGGCCCATCAGTGGAGTTGACTCTTGGGGCCACCAGTGGAGTTGACACTTGGGCCTACCAGTGTAGTTGATTCTTGGGGCCCACCAGTGGAGATGATTCTTGGTGTCTACCAGTGGAGTTGATTCTTTGGGCTCACCAGTGGAGTTGATTCTTGGGGCCACCAGTGGAGTTGACTCTTGGGGCCCAGCAGTGGAGTTGACTCTTTGGGCCCACCCGTGGAGTTGACTCATGGGGCCCACCAGTGGAGTTGATTCTTGGTCTCACCAGTGGAGTTGACGCTTGGGGCCCACCAGTGGAGTTGATTTTTGGGGCCACCAGTGGAGTTGACTCTTGGGCCCACCAGTGGAGTTGATTCTTGGGGCCACCAGTGGAGTTGATTCTTGGTGTCTACCAGTGGAGATGATTCTTGGGGTCAACCAGTCAAGTTCATTCTTGGGGCCCACCAGTGGAGTTGATTCTTGGGGCCCACCAGTGGAGTTGATTCTTGGGGCCCACCAGTGGAGTTGATTCAAGGGGCCCACCAGTGGAGTTGATTCTTGGGGCCACCAGTGGAGTTGACTCTTGGGACCCACCAGTGGAGTTGGTTCTTGGGGCCACCAGTGGAGTTGACTCTTGGGACCCACCAGTGGAGTTGACTCTTGGGGCTCACCAGTAGAGTTGAATCTTGGCGCCACTTCAGGTTCCCACTTCCTGTTCAAACTGTGGCTATTACTGTGGCCAATCACTATGCCGTTACCTACTATTTGTAATGGGACTACATGCAGTAAACTGAGATTAGTCTGTCCTGCTATTCAGGCGTTTTATCTCTTTACTCTCACAGCTACAGAAGGACGACATTTTAAATGTAATATTTAATTGCGTAAGACTTCCAAAATAATAACAATAAAAAAATGGTAAAAAAACCCAAAATTGAAATTACAATTTTTTGAAATTTCAAATTATGTTGGTTTTAACAAAAATACCCCTTTTAATGGAAGTGTCCCTTTAAAGTCCACGATACTTCTATGTAAGCTCTGACTGCTTTAGTCAAAGGACATAGAGCCAAGTCAGATTGGGAAGCAGAGTCGTAGCAAGAACGTAAGCTCCAATTTTCGGGCTTCTTATTCTTGAAGGGATAAATCTGACAAGGCCGCAGTTATTAAACGTACACTTATGTTGCAAATACTAACTTAGCACATTCAGAAATTTATCACCAGTCCATTTCCATTGTGGTACTTACTGAATTAATGATCCCTCCCAAAGCTTTAAATCCTCCTTCAACAGCAAACACATGTTCTTCTGAGTCAGCAATTTTTATCAGCTTTAGGGGAAAAAAATGGAAAGTATTTAGAAAGCAAATTCTGGTAGATATGTGTTCTGTCAATTCAATGCAGGCTGGATCAAGTTTATTTCTACAGGGGGCACCACTCTCTTTGCTAACCCCCCTCCAAAAAAAAAAAGTGCAAATAACTTTTGAACTCACAAACAAATTTGACCTGCACCAACCTTACGCTAGGACAATGCAAGTGATTTTCTTGGTTGTCCTGTATCAACCTTACTCTAGGACAATGCAAGTGATTGTCTTGGTTGTCCTGTACCAACCTTACTCTAAGACAATGCAAGTGACTATCTTGGTTGTCCTGTACCAACTTTACTCTAGGACAATGCAAGTGATTGTCTTTGTTGTCCTGAACCAACCTTACTCTAGGACAATGCAAGTGATTGTCTTTGTTGTCTTGTACCAACCTTACTCTAGGACAATGCAAGTGATTTTCTTGGTTGTCCTGTATCAACCTTACTCTAGGACAATGCAAGTGATTGTCTTGGTTGTCCTGTACCAACCTTACTCTAGGACAATGCAAGTGAGTGTCTTGGTTGTCCTGTACCAACTTTACTCTAGGACAATGCAAGTGATTGTCTTTGTTGTCCTGAACCAACCTTACTCTAGGACAATGCAAGTGATTGTCTTTGTTGTCTTGTACCAACCTTACTCTAGGACAATGCAAGTGATTGTCTTGGTTGTCCTGTACCAAACTTACTATAGGACAATGCAAGTGATTGTCTTGGTTGTCCTGTATCAACCTTACTCTAGGAGAATGCAAGTGATTGTCTTGGTTGTCCTGTACCAACCTTACTCTAGGACAATGCAAGTGATTGTCTTGGTTGTCCTGTAGGCTTGAAATTAAAGGGAGATTTCCAGCCACCTCTGTGTTCTCAATGGAGACTTTTCGGTGGCCCATTCTCGAGATCCTATCAATATGTCATGAGATGGGAAACCCCCTTAAGGAATGCTATGTCCTATTGGGGATGCTAAAGACCTAACGAATTTCATGTGAGTTTATTTTAAAATATCCAAAAAGGGATAGACACAGTGGATCCGAATAGGTTGGCATGCATCTTCCTGACATGGAGCTTCATGTTCAAGCTCAAGAGCAGATGGTGAACATTTCCAACATATGTTGTGCCATTATTTTAATTTCAATAAAGCAGGGGTGCACAACAGAAAGCCCCCAGTGTCCCGCTGTGTGGCCCCTAGCCAACAGGACTCAAACATGCTTTGTTTCTGTTATGTTGGGCATTATATGTATCACACTGCTATATTGGGCATTTTATGGCTGGCACTGTTATGATGAGCACTATATGATTGGTAAAGTATGGCTGGCATTGCTATGGTGGACACTGTTGTGGGGGGCACTATATGATTGTTACGGTTACCTAAGGCCATGTATGGATGGAACTGCTATGGAGGATAGCGTATGGCTGGCACTGTTATGGTGGCCACTGTTATGCCAGGCACTGCATGGCACTGTTATGGTGGGCACTGTAAGGCAGGGACTGCTCTGGAGGGCGCTGTATGGTTGGACTGTTAGGGTGGGAAATGAATGGCTGACACTGTTATGGTAGACACTGTTATGGTGGGCACTGCTATGGTGGATACTGTATGGCTGTCACTGTTGTGGTGGATACATAGTTACATAGTACGGTTGAAAGAGGACATGTGTCCATCAAGTTCAACCAAGGGTGGATACCATATGGCTGTCACTGTTATGGCAGATACTGTATGGCTGGCACTGTTATGGTGGGCACTGTGTGGTTGGCACTGTAATGGTGGATACTATATGGCTGTCACTGTTATGGTGGGCACTGTATGGCTGGCCCTGTTATGGCAGGTACTGTATGGCTGGCACTGTTACGGCAGGTACTGTATGGCTAGCACTGCTATGGTGGGCACTGTGTGCTTTGCACTGTTATGGTGAACACTGTATGGCTGGCACTATTATGGTGAGCACTGTTATGGTGGGCACTGTATGGTTGGCACTGTTATGGTGAGCACTGTATGATTGGCACTGTTATGGTGGGCACTGTATGGTTGGCACTGTTATGGTGAGCACTGTATGATTGGCACTGTTATGGTGGGCCCTGTATGGTTGGCACTGTTATGGTGCACACTGTATGATTGGCACTGTTATGGTGGGCCCTGTATGGCTGGCACTGTTCTGGTGGGCACTGTATGGTTGGCACTGTTATGGTGAGCACTGTATGATTGACACTGTTATGGTGAGCACTGTATGGCTAGCACTGCTATGGTGGACCATATATGGTTGGCACTGTTATAGTGAGCACTGTATGATTGACACTGTTATGGCGGGCACTGTATGGCTGGTACTGTTCTGTCAGGCAATGTAAGGCTGGCACTGCTATGGTGGATACTGTGTGGTTGGCACTGTTATGGCGGGCACTGTATGGCTCACACTGTTCTGGCAGGCAATATAAGGCTGGCACTGCTATGGTGGATACTGTGTGGTTGTCACTGTTATGGCGGGCACTGTATGGCTCACACTGTTCTGGCAGGCAATATAAGGCTGGCACTGCTATGGTGGGCCCTGTAAGAGAGGTGACCCTGGACCAGAAGATGTTGTGCTCTCCTCTCATAGAGTAAGGTGTGTGCAGTACAGATTTTTTTGCATAGTTTGAAAGTTATTTGAGATTTTTTTGGTACGAAAGCGAGTAGGACACATAAAATTAGAAATGGAATCAATGAAGTTCAGTAAAACTGCAGGATTGTTACATTCCACAACTCTATTCATCGCTGAGGTCCAATCCATTGAATGAAGGAAACAATCCAAACTGTTACAATAAACAACAACAGATACAAAAATAGATGGAAAAGGAAACAATGAAGCGGACTGACTCATCAATTCCACAAAAGACACAGCGGGGGATTTACATGTAATTGAAGTCACTATAAGCTACGTATGACATAGTATATTGTTACCATAACAAAACTGTCAACATCCTATGGACTAACATGGGCAAAATAAGTCTTCAACAGGTTCCCCGGCTGTGTTTACCCGAGACGTGCCAACCCCATCCTGCCAAAAACCCAATCTCACTAGATCTGTCTGAAACAAATGCATAATAAATAAGTATTTCATAAATTTTTGTGCATTTAATTTTTTTAATTCTCTTTCACTGATTGGGGATCAAAGGACCAAATTTTAAAACAAGTGGTTTAGATACTATCTGTCTCTCATCGGACAAGTGGGTGGGTCTTAGATGGGAAGTGGGCATGGCTTAGTGGAAAGTAGGTGTGGACAAAAATGTGTCACGCTGAGCTTAAAAGATGGCACAAAAAAGTAAAAAATCACAGAAAAATTTCCTCAGAAACAAATAGTATCTATATGGATTTGGAACAACAAGCCAGTCACTGAAAAAATCCTAAACAAATCCAAACTCTAAAATATAACTTTTAATATATACCCATAAAAAAATACGATTACGTATCTCAAGTCTACCTCAGTCAATATATTTTTTCCTATATATACATATACACACTGTCCCTATCTATTTTCCCTACACTTATCCTCAAATAGACCAAGTAATCGTCCCGATAAGGACGGCCTTGTCTTTGTAGGCTCACCCTATTAAATCACTTTATGTCCCTATCAACCACCAGAAACATTAACATATATACATTTCTGTACAGTGTTTAAAGATATATCAGTTCAAAATCCAAACACAGTTATCACTCTTCCTGTAGAGTCCCATATAAAGTACTCAATGGCTCACAGTCCACTGATATGAACACTGCAAATTGTCTCTTTCAGTTATAGGGTAAATATCTATGTATATCGTCCGTGTAGGGAACATAAGATACATTTATCCAACATCATCTCAAGATACATCAAACCTTATCCTCGACGCGTTTCCCCCCTCCATATTATGGGGTTCATCAGGAGGATCTCCTAGGGGACGTCACACTGACTCAAGATAGTAGTCTCCTCGATATGCTGATGTTACTATGTCCTGTATCCCATCTTAAATAGGTTCAATGACCGCTGTTTACCGCCCTCAGGTGCGCTCACCACTCGGCGTCTTCAAATCGCTACTGCACATGCGCCGGCGTTAGGCGGCATCATGGCAACCAGCGCCGTTCAGCCGCGCACGCGCTGATAACTCGGCATCTTCAGATCGCTACTGCGCATGCGCCGGCATAGAGCGGCACCATGACAACCAGCACCGCTCAGCCGCGCATGCGCCGATAGCTCGGCGTCACATTGCTACTGCGCATGCGCCGGCATCATCACCGGCCAGGATCATCTGCGCACGCGCCAACCAACGCACGTCCCACTCAGACTCTCCTACCACATCCATCTCAATTCTCAGCGATATTATATAGGACAAAATGTCCAGTTCTATTTCTCCATTCATCCAGAGATTGGCGCAGCTCAATACCATAAGTTAAACCTATACCATCAGCGGCACGCAG
The DNA here is from genome assembly GCA_025379985.1 of Phyllomedusa bahiana. NCBI lineage: Eukaryota > Metazoa > Chordata > Amphibia > Anura > Hylidae > Phyllomedusa > Phyllomedusa bahiana. The sequence goes on along the minus strand of JAODAL010008847.1, from coordinate 20,181 downwards.
CATATAGCTTTCAAATTTAAATCACATCCCAATAATTAGATATAAGGTATACATACCACTGGCGGCAAACAGTATACACCTTATATATTTATATCACATCTTGGTGGTTAGATAAAAAAACATTTCAGTATACCACCCACATATTCCTCATTGGGCCAAATATACCCACAAGAAGATCTAAAAGAGGGATACCTAATAGAGCATAGAGAAACATCATTTAAAAAAATGAATCAATACAGATGCAAGAGTATAAAGTTTCGGGATCAAGAATATATACAATCCCTGAGATAATAGATCATATCCTAATGGCTATTCTGCCCAGATACAACCACCCATTTCTATCATTATGAGCCTACAGGATACCAAAGAAACGTTAAATATATATACACCAGGAGATTTCAAATAAAACAGCCAAAATATAGAAGTTCATTAAGACCCTCTGGCTGTATCGTTTTCATTCTAAGGCCGTGTTCACACGGCTTATTCCCGACGGATTTGTGCACCGTATTGAGCGCACAAATCCGCCGTGAATAAGGGGCGGGACGGGGGTGGGGCCGGAGTGCGGCGGGGGCGCCGCTCCCGGCCCCATAGACAATGCATTGTTTACGGCGCGTCCGCGTCGTAAATAATGTGCATGTCACTTTCTCCCCCCACAGCGGATTCGCCGAGCGGGGAGGAGCGACGGATTCCACTGCTCTCAATGAAGCAGTGGATTACCGTAATTGCTGCCGCGGATTGGCGCCGTACTGAAGCGCAAATCCGGCGCGCAGTACGGCGCCAATGCGCGGCAGAATAAGCCGTGTGAACGGGGCCTAAAGGTCCACTCTGTTTCCTTACAAAGTAATTTTTTATCAAGATTTCCCTTTCTTAATGTTGAGTTTATCTTTCCATACACAAAAACATCATGCCCGAGGAATCTCCCTCATGCTCCATCCAGATATGCCTGGCAAGAGGGCTGTCACGTCTTTGTCGCACATCCCCTAAGTGTTCACCAATGCGGATTTTTAACTGTCTGGTCGTCTTGCCTATATATTGTTTGCCACAGCTACAATTACAGAGATAAACAACTTCCTGCATACAGCAATTCATAAAATCTCGAATCGCATAGATCTTCCCTGTCACCGAACTCTTAAACTCCTTGGTCTGGCAGATATACTTACAAAATATACATCTTCCGCATCTAAACATTCCCAACGGTTTACGTTCTAACCATGTTCCTGTTGGTTTTGGTGACGTATAATGGCTGTAAATCAGCCTATCCCTCAATGATCTTCCTCTTCTATATGTCACTTGAGGAGTTTTAGAGAGACAGTCAGCTAGATCTTTGTCACAATGCAATATACCCCAATGTCTCCGCAAGATCTTCATTACATCATTGTTTCGGTTATCATATGTGCCTATTATCCTAAGATGGATTTCCTCATCTCTTGGTCCCCTCGGGTTCAATAGATGGTTCCTGTCACTCCTAAGTGCGTTCGTAAATGCAGGTTTCAATACTGATGGAGGATATCCCCTTTCCAGGAACCTATCCTTGTGGTCATTTGCCTGTTGGTAAAAATCTCTTATTCTGGAGCAGTTTCTACATATACGTAGGTACTGACCTTTGGGTATACCTCTTTTTAGCTTTTCGGGGTGATATGAATCCCACCGCAGGAGGCTATTAGTAGCCGTCTCCTTACGATGAGTCCAAGTTTGTATGTAACCCAAATCATGCCTGAAAATCCTCAGATCCAAAAAAGTTATTTCTGACATATGGATCTCAAATGTAAATTTCAACCCAATCTCATTAGTGTTCAACACCTGGATAAATTCTCTAAACGACGCCTCCGTGCCCTGCCACAGCACGAAGACGTCATCTATGAATCTGCCCCAGTATAGAATTTTATTGGTGAACCCCTCCATCTCCTCTCCGAACACCAGGGCCCTCTCCCACCAGCCCAGGAAAAAATTCCTCTATGTGGGAGCGCATGGGCTTCCCATAGCGGTACCCCTGAGCTGGTGGTAGACCCTGGGTCCGAAGAGGAAATAGTTATGGGTGAGAATAAATTCCAACAGTTCAAGAACCATTTTATTATGTTTTTCAAATTGTCTCCCCCTCATTCCAAGGAAATATTTCACGGCATGGAGGCCCCAGTGGTGCGGAATACTGCTGTACAGTGCCTCCACATCCACTGAGGCCAACCATACATCCTTCTCGATGTTGATCCCCTCCAGTTTCTTTAGGAGGTCAGCCGTATCTCTCAGATAAGAAGGAAGAGCAATAACAAAGTCCCTGAGTACCTTGTCCACATAGATTCCGACATTCTGTGTCAAGGAATCAATACCCGACACAATCGGGCGACCTCTCAGGGGGACCAGACCTTTATGCACCTTGGGTAATGCGTAAAACGTCGCGACTTGTGGTTTTTTCGGGAGTAAGAAAGCAGCCTCATCCTTTGACAGGATCCCTTCATCAACACCATGTATAATAATAGATTCAAGTTCCCCCAAAAATCTTTCCGTGGGGTCACTTTCCAGGATAGCATATCCTGTCCGATCCTCCAGAAGTCTCTTACACATCTGAGTATATCCCAAATGGTCCATGACCACAATATTTCCCCCCTTATCTGAGGGTTTTAATATTATGTCAGGATCTGATTCAAGAGAAATCAACGCTTGAATCTCTTGTTGGGTAAGATTTTGTCTATTCCCAGATAGTGGTTTTTGTTTCGTTAAAGACTCAAGATCTTTCATTACCATTTTCAGAAACATATCTATTTCCGGTGTCTCTTGTGGTGGAGGAAACCTGGTGCTTTTTGGTCTTAAATCAGTTTGGGGGCCAACTTCATTCCCATTCAACCCCTCTTCTAATAAATCAGTCAATGTTCTCACTCCTGTTAGATCTTCAATAGAAATTCCCAATTCCTCACAGATACGTTTATCATTATTCTTGAAGAATTTAAACCACTTAATTTTACGCACAAACAGGTTCAAATCCTTTACCCAGTTAAATTCACTAAATCTAGTTGTAGGCACATATGACAAACCTTTCAATAGAACACTCAATTGTTCCTGTGTAAGAGTTTTCTGAGATAGATTAATTATTTGATTTTGCCTCTGCCTTTCTTTGGCACTTTGGGCTGTTTCATTGTACTTTCCCTTAGGGTGTAGGACGGACCCACCGGTTGGTCTAAAAAAGGGATTGATGATGAGGATGATGAGGAGGAGGACATACCATCCAAAACGGGGGCCGTTGTCATATGGGGTTCTTTGTTTTTGTTTATATTTGATGACACATATTGTCCCCCCCAATTCTTCCCCCTTCCTTGATGTCTCCATTCTCTATTTCCTGATCTGAATCCTCCCCTATTTCCTCTATAGAAACCCCCTCTATAGTACCGTCTAGTTGTATAGTTTTCGGTGTCCGAAATCTCAGAAGAGGAGATATCTGTCTCCTTTAATTCACTTTCAAATAAGTTGGAAAAAGCCTTCCCTTCCTTAAATTCCCCGAGATCCTTAATATACTGTTTATGCTTACGTTCTTTTAAGCTACACGTATATTTCTCAACAGAATTTTTCAAAATTACTTCACGTCTTGTAAAGTCTGGGTCAGATCTTAATTTTACTGCTTTCTCTATTGTCTCTTTTAACTTTTGTTCTGTTCTCTGGAAGATTATTTTTTCTTCCTCCAAAAGTATTTTCATTAAATTCAGTGATGACCCTAATAACTCCTCCTCCCACTTTTTTATTAATTGTGGAGATCTGGACCTCGGGGATGGGCTAACCTGTGACCTCAGACCTCTCGGTACTATATTCGCTCTAATATAGTTCTCTAGGCAGTGGATTTCCCAGAAAGATTTGATATTCTCCTTATAAGCAATATATAACTCCTTAAATATACTTTTTTGATTTATTTTCTCTGTATTTTCTCCTAGTTCACACTCATTCACACGCATTACCCAAGGTGCATAAAGGTCTGGTCCCCCTGAGAGGTCGCCCGATTGTGTCGGGTATTGATTCCTTGACACAGAATGTTGGAATCTATGTGGACAAGGTACTCAGGGACTTTGTTATTACTCTTCCTTCTTATCTGAGAGATACGGCTGACCTCCTAAAGAAACTGGAGGGGATCAACATCGAGAAGGATGTATGGTTGGCCTCAGTGGATGTGGAGGCACTGTACAGCAGTATTCCGCACCTATGGGGCCTCCATGCCGTGAAATATTTCCTTGGAATGAGGGGGAGACAATTTGAAAAACATAATAAAATGGTTCTTGAACTGTTGGAATTTATTCTCACCCATAACTATTTCCTCTTCGGACCCAGGGTCTACCACCAGCTCAGGGGTACCGCTATGGGAAGCCCATGCGCTCCCACGTACGCAAATTTATTCCTGGGCTGGTGGGAGAGGGCCCTGGTGTTTGGAGAGGAGATGGAGGGGTTCACCAATAAAATTCTATACTGGGGCAGATTCATAGATGACGTCTTCGTGCTGTGGCAGGGCACGGAGGCGTCGTTTAGAGAAGTTATCCAGGTGCTGAACACTAATGAGATTGGGTTGAAATTTACATTTGAGATCCATATGTCAGAAATAACTTTTTTGGATCTGAGCATTTTCAGGGATGATTTGGGTTACATACAAACTTGGACTCATCGTAAGGAGACGGCTACTAATAGCCTCCTGCGGTGGGATTCATATCACCCTGAAAAGCTAAAAAGAGGTATACCCAAAGGTCAGTACCTACGTAGAAACTGCTCCAGAATAAGAGATTTTTACCAACAGGCAAATGACCTCAAGGATAGGTTCCTGGAAAGGGGATATCCTCCATCAGTATTGAAACCTGCATTTAAGAACGCACTTAGGAGTGACAGGAACCATCTATTGAACCCGAGGGGACCAAGAGATGAGGAAACCCATCTTAGGATAATAGGCACATATGACAACCGAAACAACGATGTAATGAAGATCTTACGGAGACATTGGGGTATATTGCATTTTGACAAAGAGCTAGCTGACTGTCTCTCTAAAACTCCTCAAGTGACATATAGAAGAGGAAGGTCATTGAGGGATAGGCTGATTCACAGCCACTATATGTCACCAAAACCAACAGGAACATGGTTAGAACGTAAACCATTGGGAATGTTTAGATGCGGAAGATGTATATTCTGTAAGTATATCTGTCAGACTAAGGAGTTTAAGAGTTCGGTGACAGGGAAGATCTATGCGATTCGTGATTTTATGAATTGCTGTACCCAGGGAGTTGTTTATCTCTGTAATTGTAGCTGTGGCAAACAATATATAGTCAAGACGACCAGACAGTTAAAAATTCTCATTGGTGAACACTTAGGGGATGTGCGACATAGACGTGACACCCCTCTTGCCAGGCATATCTGGATGGAACATGAGGGAGATTCCTCGGGCATGATGTTTTTGTGTATGGAAAAGATAAACTCGACATTAAGAAAGGGAAATCTTGATAAAAAATTACTTTGTAAGGAAACGGAGTGGACCTTCAGAATGAAAACGATACAGCCAGAGGGTCTTAACGAACTTCTATATTTTGGATGTTTTATTTGAAATCTCCTGGTGTATATATATTTAACGTGTCTTTGGTATCCTGTAGGCTCATAATGATATAAATGGGTGGTTGTATCTGGGCAGAATAGCCATTAGGATATGATCTATTATCTCAGTGATTAAATATATTTTTGATCCCGAAACTTTATACTCCTGTATACATCTGTATTGATTCATTTTTTTTAAATTATGTTTCTCTGTGCTCTAGTAGGTATACCTCATTTAGATCTTCTTGTGGGTATATGTGGCCCAATGAGGAATATGTGGGTGGTATACTGAAATGTTTTTTTATCTAACCACCAAGATGTGATATAAATATATAAGGTGTATACTGTTTGCCGCCAGTGGTATGTATACCTTATATCTAATTATTGGGATGTGATTTAAATTTGAAAGCTATATGCTGCATGCCGCTGATGGTATAGGTTTAACTTATGGTATTGAGCTGCGCCAATCTCTGGATGAATGGAGAAATAGAACTGGACATTTTGTCCTATATAATATCGCTGAGAATTGAGATGGATGTGGTAGGAGAGTCTGAGTGGGACGCGCGTTGGTTGGCGCGTGCGCAGATGATCCTGGCCGGTGATGATGCCGGCGCATGCGCAGTAGCAATGTGACGCCGAGCTATCAGCGTATGCGCGGCTGAGCGGTGCTGGTTGTCATGGTGCCGCTCTCTGCCGGCGCATGCGCAGTAGCGATCTGAAGATGGCGAGTTATCAGCGCGTGCGCGGCTGAACGGCGCTGGTTGCCATGATGCCGCCTAACGCCGGCGCATGTGCAGTAGCGATTTGAAGACGCCGAGTGGTGAGCGCACCTGAGGGCGGTAAACAGCGGTCATTGAACCTATTTAAGATGGGATACAGGACATAGTAACATCAGCATATCGAGGAGACTACTATCTTGAGTCAGTGTGATGTCCCCTAGGAGATCCTCCAGATGAACCCCATAATATGGAGGGGGGAAACGCGTCGAGGATAAGGTTTGATGTCTCTTTAGATGATGTTGGATAACTGTATCTTATGTTCCCTACACGGACGATATACATAGATATTTACCCTGTAACTGAAAGAGAAAAATTGCAGTGTTCATAATTAGTGGACTGTGAGCCTTTGAGTACTTTATATGGGACTCTACAGGAATAGTGATAACTGTGTTTGGATTTTGAATTGATATATCTTTAAACACTGTACAGAAATGTATATATGTTAATGTTTCTGGTGGTTGATAGGGACACAAAGTGATTTAAAAGGGTGAGCCCATAGACTAGGCCGTCCTTATCGGGACGATTACTTGGTCTATTTGAGGATAAGTGTAGGGAAAGTAGATAGGGACAGTGTGTATATGTATATATAGGAAAAATATATTGACTGAGGTAGACTTGAGATACGTAATCGTATTTTATGAGTATATATTAAAAGTTATATTTTAGAGTTTGCACAAAAAAGTAAACAAAGAAGGATGTGTCATAAAGCATAAAAGAAATTTGAAATTGGGTCAAAATCAAATTCAATTGACCACATGTTGGTGAAAATCAAATTTAATTGACCAAATTTTGTTGAAAATCAAATTCAATCCACCAAAGTTTGATGAAAATCAAATTCAGTTCACCAAAGTTTGATAACAATCAAATTCAATTCACCAAATTTTGATGAAAATCAAATTAAATTCACCAAATTTTGGTGAAAATCAAATTCAATTCACCAAATTTTGGTGAAAATCAAACTTGAGGGTTAAGGCTTTGCATGCATTCTTAAGGGTAAAAATGTATCATCCTGTGGCACTTTAGGTCCAACATCACTTTCAATCTGGTAACTGTTACGCAGAGGTGGATTCGCTGGACCACCACAAGCGATGGCGTAAGCCACGCCAGGGAGTGGAGTCTAAGGAGCCCCCGGTATTCACCAGAGCCCGCCGCAAAGCGGGATGGACTTGCTGCGGCGTGAGGCGACCAGGTCGCTACCCCTGACGTGACTTGTTTGCGGTGGCAGCCGCGGTACAGAGTGGTACAAAGACGTGATCCAGAGGCGTAGTCGGGGACTGGCTGGAGGTCAGGGCAGGCGGCAGGGGTTCGTGGTCAGAGATGGGCAGACGGTCAGGGCAGGCGGCAAACAGGCAAGGTCAGGAAACATAAGCAGGCGGACTGGTACATGGGTAATCAAGACTGAACTCCAATACTCTCTAAACACACGGAAAACACACCAACGGACTGGCAGGAAGTGCTGGGGGCGTATTCCTTAAATAGAACCAGCGCCCGACAATTGACTAATTATCGGGACGCTGGCACTTTAAATCTAGATAAGCTGTCACGTGCGCGCCTTAAGCAGTAGGCGGGGGCAGCGTTCACCGGAGCGCGGACGGGAAAGTGACACAGCGCAGGGGACAGGAGCGCAGAGGGATGGTCGCGGGCAGCCGCGGCACCCGTGCCGGACCCCCTGCGGGCCGGGGGGCAATCGTGGGGGGCAGCGGCGCCCGCGACCCCCGCGCCAGTACCCCCCCCTTAGGTCTCCCCCTCTTTTTTTGGAACCTAGAGAGGAGGTCAGGAGACAGATTGGCCTCAGGTTCCCAGGAACGCTCCTCCGGCCCGAACCCCTTCCAGTCAATGAGAAGGAACCGCTTCCCCCTCACAGTCTTCTCAGCAAGCACCTCCTTGACCTCAAAGATGTTATCAGAATTGGCCACAGAAGAAGGCGAGACAGCCCCCCTGGGAGAAGTGATTCAGCACCACAGGCTTGAGGAGAGAGACATGAAAGGAGTTCGGGATGCGCAGGGTAGGAGGTAAGCGAAGCTTGTAAGATACTGGGTTTAGTCGCCGAAGTACCTCAAATGGACCCACGTATTTGGGGCCTAACTTGTAACTGGGCAACTTGAAGCGGATGTATTTGGTGGACAACCAAACCCTGTCGCCTGGTTCAAATAGGGGCGGGGGCCAACGGTACTTGTCAGCCTGGACTTTGGTGCGAGCAGAAGCCCGTAGCAGGGCCTGTCGCGTGAGCTGCCAGAGCGCCTTGATGTCCCTTACTTGGGCATCCACAGCCGGGACATGACACGAGGTGGCCTGGGGGAGAGGCGGGTGGGGATGTAACCCAAACACGACAAAAAAGGGGGAGGCCCCAGCAGATTCTGACTCTAAAAAGTTATAGGAAAACTCTGCCATGGGGAGAAGATCGGACCAGTTATCATGACGAGCGGACACAAAATGCCACAAGCAGGTACCCAGCACCTGGTTAACCCTCTCTACCTGCCCATTAGTTTGAGGGTGGTATGCAGATGAAAAGTCGAGCTGAACCTGCAACTGGCCACACAGAGCCCGCCAAAATTTAGCGATGAACTGTACTCCCCTATCCGAGACAATGTGTAACGGGAGACCATGCAACGAAAAACATGACTGAAAAAAAATTGGGCCAACTGGGTGCAGAGGGAAAGCCAGGCGCAGAATAAAGTGAGCCATTTTGGAAAAACCGGCCCCAAAACCCCAGATGCCGTTTTCCCAATGGGGCGGGAGATGGGAAACAAAGTCCTGGCTCGGGGTCCGGGGTTTTTCCGCACAAGGGGCGGAGAAACCCCCGGGGTTTTGAGGAGGGCCCTTATTACGGGCCGGGAGGTGCAGGCTAAACAAAGTCCCTGCATCTAAGCGGTTAGCCACCATAATTGGGAGCCATTTGGTAGCGACTTAGGGGACCCCGGGATCCCCACTGACGGAAGAGGTCCCCACTTAAAATTCTGGGCCGCAAGGGGGGGATGCAATAGTTTTCCCGGGAGGTAGGTGTTGGAAAGATCCACGGGGGCAGCCTGATGAGTTTTCTGGGGAACAATGGCTGTGGAGGCAACTCAAATCACCGACTGAGAAGGGATAGGGGTCACTTGACGTTTTTTCGGCCGGCGAAAATGTAACGGAAGTCAAACGGCAAAGAAAGTGATCATTGGGTTGGGGGGTTTCAGACGGACCCGTGAAGATATAGGAGTTTTTGGCCCGTGAAGATTAAATGGGGTGGCGAGCCCCCCAGCGGGTGAGCCATTTTCTAGAGCCAGTTTTAGGGCCGAAATGCGACCCAATGGTATAATTTTCTAAAACAGGAGAGAACGTTTGGAGAAAAAAAAATTTTGGCAGTTTCCCAGAGGGTATTTGCAGGGAACCCCGCCGGCACTACAAAGGAAACCCCACTTCCAGAAAAAAGGCGGTTGGGGTCGGGCGAGACGGGACGACCCGGGAACCCACTTTTGACCCGGAGGTTCTAGCTTCGGGGAGCCAATTTGGTTGGCTTTTTTTTAGGGCCCCCAGAGGAGCCACAAGTTAGGAAGTGTGGAATAAATTGTTATAATAGTTGGAAAAATTTCCCAAAAACGCTGAATGCCCGAGGCCCCCCGGTTTGTGCCCATGAATACGCAGAAAGTTTAAAGGGACCATCGGAGCCCCTTATCAGAGTGAGTACCCAAGAAGGGTAAGTTGTTTGTTAAAAGGGCACTTTTGGGTTTTAAAAAAAGCTCATGGGTGGGGAGTCCCCGGGAAGATGGGACTGGGGCTGGGTTCAAATCAAGGGAAAAAATTTGATTCGTCCAAGTAAACAAACACAAGACGTAGAGTAGGCCGAAAGATCCATTTACAAGTTCTGAAATAACGGAGCGTTGAGGGCCGAATAATAACCCTACTCGAAAGGATCCCCGTATTAAAACCCCTTTTCCACTCATCGCTTTTCGAAAACGGATTAAGTTTTAAGCCCCCGTAGCCATTTAAAAGATTTTTGCTTGGGGGGTAAAATTCAGAGATCAAGGGAAGGGGGAGCGTTTTTTATCAATTGTATTTAAGCCCCGTAGTCGTGAGGGCGGAGAACCCGTCTTTTTTTTCCCAAAAAAGGGAAAGGGGTCTGCGGTTTTAGGGTTACGAATGAAGCCCTTTACGGGGGTTTCCCTGATGTACCAGAAAGCCTTTGTCTGGGGCAGAAGGGATGCTCCCCCGGGGGGGAGTAACCATTGCAGATAAAGGGGCTCATAAGGGTGTGGGGGAAGCATTTCGGTGCTTTCCCAAAAACGTCCAAAACCCCTTGCGTAGGGAGGGCCCGGGGGAGGCTTGGTAATTTCAGGAGGCGACTGAGGGCAGGTTGTCTTCGACAGGCAAGTGAGAGAAGCAAAATCCAAGCTGAACTTCACCCTTCTCCAATCCCAAGGGGGGTTGGGGCTTGCACCATGGGAGGGGGAAAAGGGTTTGGAGGAGGGTGAGGAGGAGAGAAATTTCAAAATTCCTTGTGAAGGCCCCAAACCCGCAAGGAGGGGGCATGGAAGGAATGCGTCCCTTTAAAGGATTCGCCCTTTACCCACCGAAAAAATCGTTTTTGCAAAAGGGTCACTGGGAACAAACCTGGTCAAAATGGGGCTTATAAAGTTTCCTGCCGACCCTGAATCGATAAAGCGGGGGCCCTAAAAGGCAGTGGGGAAAAAACCCCAAAAACCCCATAAGGATGGTCGAGGGGAGGGGGCCGTTGCATTGGGGTTCCCTCTCTACGACCCCTAGGTGCGGAATTTTCCCCGGGCGCAGGACGGCCCCAATGAAATCCCCCAGAACCCCAAATAGAAACACAGCTGCTTCAGGGGACGTTGCGCCCTTTCCCTTTGGGAAGGTGCGCTTTAACTGCATAGGTTCCCGGGGAAAAAAAAAAAAAGAAAAAAAAAAAGAAAGAAAACAAAAAAAAACAAAAACGGCGAGTTCCTTTAATTCGTCTGAGGACCCTTCCAGAACGCGCCACCCAAACTTTCGTTATTTCCGGCCAGCTCTGAACAAGTGCGAAACTCACCGAATTGACCCACGAGGTGTTGCCCCGGCGCACCGGGCGTGCTGCGGGGCCCAAAAGTAGCCCGGTTTTCCCAAAGACGTGCGGAACCAGGGGGAAGGTTTGGAGGGAGGCAAAGGATCCCCCCGATTCCTAGTGGGTAGCCCAAAACCAAGGGGTCTCCCGACAAAGGTGATTATGAAGGCCCCCTTTGGGACGCCCCAGTAGGGGAATTGGGGCCCCCTCATCCGAGGGGGGGAGCAATGGTTGATGAACCCGGCATTTCTTGGGGGCTCCCCTCGTAGCGTGAGGGGAGCGGCAGGGGCAAGTGGGTCCAGGGGCCGAACGGGTTTCGCAATGGATCCCCAGCAACGGGTTCTGGTGCGGCGGGGCCCGGGGGGGTAAGGGGCCCCAAGGTTTGATATAGCCGCTAGCTGGTCAATACGTTGGCTTTGCTGGGCGACTGCCGTCGTGACATTCTGGAGATCGGGCAGAGGTACCCTGGCGGAATCCATTGCCAGTCCGTACTGTTACGCAGAGGTGGATTCGCTGGACCACCGCAAGCGATAATAGTTAAGCCACGCCAGGGAGCGGAGTCTAAGTAGCTCCCGGTTTTCACCAGAGCCCGCGTCAAAGCGGGATGGACTTGCTGCGGCGTGAGGCTACCAGGTCGCTACCCCTGACGTGACTTGCTTGCGGTGGCTGCCGGGGTACAGCGTGGTACAAAGACGTGATCCAGAGGCGTAGTCTGGGACAGGCAGAAGGTCAGGGCAGGCAGCAGAGGTTCGTGGTCATAGACGGGCAGACGGTCAGGGCAGGCGGCAAACAGGCAAGGTCAGGAAACGTAAGCAAGCGGACTGGTACACGGGTAATCAAGACTGAACTCCAATACTCTCTAAACACACGGAAAACACACCAACGAACTAGCAGGAAGTGCTGGGGGCGTATTCCTTAAATAGAACCAGCGCCCGACAATAGACCAATTATCGGGACGCTGGCCGTTTAAATCTAGCGAAGCTGTCGCGCACGCGCCTTAAGCAGTGGGCACGGGCGCGGCGGCCAGGACAGGCGGGGGCAGCGTTCACCGGAGCGCGGACGGGTAAGTGACCCGGCGCAGGGGACAGGAGCGTAGAGGGATGGTCGCGCGCAGCTGCGGCACCCGCGCCGGACCTCCTGCGGGTCGGGGGGGCGATCTCGGGGGGCAGCGGCGCCCGAGACCCCGTGACAGTAACATCCAGTTAACCTAACACTAAGGTTAGTAAAACTAATATTACATTACCCAGAAATGTTATTGGACAGGAAATGACATCAGACGTCAGGGTATGTAACCCCAGTGTTACATTAACTGGAAGTGGGTGTGGCTTAGATAGGAAGTGGGCATGACTTAGTGGAAAGTAGGTGTGGACAAAAATGTGTCACATTGAGCTTAAACATTGGCACAAAAAAGTAAGCAAAGAAGTATATGGCATAAAGTAAAACAGAAATTTAAAATTGGGTCAAAATCAAATTCGATTATCCAAATTTTGGTGAAAAACAAACTTGGAGGTTAAGGCTTTGTATGCATTTTTAGGGGTTAGAATTTATCATTCTGAGTCACCTTAGATCCACTTTTGTTCACTTTCAGTCCAGTAATATACAGTTAACCTAACACTAAGGTTGGGAATCTAAATATTACATTACCCAGAAGTGTTATTGGACAGGAAATTACATCAGACGTCAGGGTATGTAACCCCAGTGTTACAGTAACTGGAAGTGGGTGTGGCTTATATAGAAAGTGGGCATGGCTTAGTGTAAAGTAGGTGTGGACAAAAATGTGTCACATTGAGCATAAACGTTGACATAAAAAAGAAAGCAAACAAAGATAAGGCATAAAGTATAACAGAAATTTGAAATTGGGTCAAAATCAAATTCGATTCACCAAATTTTGGGGAAAAACAAACTTGGGGGTTATGGCTTTGTATATATTTTTAGGGGTTAAAATGTATCATTCTGTGGCACTTTAGATCCAACATCACTTTCATTCCAGTAACGTAACACTAAGGTTAGGAATCCAAATATTACATTACCCAGAAGTGTTATTGGACAGGAAATTACATCAGACATCAGGGTATGTAAATCCAGCGGTACATTAACTGGAAGTGGGTGTGGCTTAGATAGGAAGTGGGTGTGGCTTAGTGGAAAGTAGGTGTGGACAAAAATGTGTCACATTGAGCTTAAACATTAGCACCAAAAAGTAATCAACTAAGGATATGGCATAAAGTATAACAAACTTAAAATTGGGTCAAAATCAAATTCAATTCACCAAATTTTGGTGAAAATCAAACTTGGTGGTCAGGGTTTCTTTTGGGGTTAAAATTTATCATTCTGTGGCACTTTAGTTCCAAAATCACTTTCAGTCCGGTAACATACAGTTAACCTAACACTAAGGTGACTAATCCAAATATTACATTACCCAGAAGTGTTTTGGACAGCAAATTACAGAGTATGTAATCCCAGTGTTACCTTAACTGGCTGTAATTCAGGACTGGAAATTGGTGTGGCTTAGATAGAAAGTGGGCGTTGCTTTGAGGGCTAAAATGTTTTAAATTGTGCTAAAATGTTGGCACAAAAAAAAATTAAGTAAGTAAGTAAACCAAGATATGGCATAAAGTTTAACAGAAATTTCAGATTGGGTCAAAATCAAATTCAATTCACCAGGTTTTTGTGAAGATGATTAAAAAAAATCTAATTTAGGGTTAGTGCTTTGTATGCATTTTTAGTGGTTAAAACGTATCGTTCTGCTGCAATTTAGAACCAACATCACTTTCAGTCCGGTGATTTACGGTTATAAACTTTAACAGAAACTTCAGATTTGGTCAAAAATCAAATTTTACCCAAGTCACTAAAGTTTGGTGATAATTGTTGAAAATAACAAAACTTGGCATAAGGGAACGTTCCCAGTTGTTGTTGTAACTTTCTGTGTCAATAACTTTTGAACCACAAGATTTACTACAAATCTGATTGTCACAATCGATTTCTGAGGCAATTCTGGTCTTTTTTGATTTGCTACATGATCACTTTCCCATTGGAAAAATTTGCCCTTGATCCAATATGGTGACTTTGAAGATGGCGGCCATGTTTCAGACACAGCCTAAAAGATTGGCTCCCACACCCATTACTTGTTTGGGTAGTCATATATGTCTCCTTTGATTGGCTACATGACCACTTTCCCATTGGAAAAACTTGCCCATGATCCAATATGGCGGCTTTGAAGATGGCGGCCATGTCTCAGAAACAGCCTAAAAGATTGGCCCCCTCACCCATTACTAGTTGGGGTATTCAGATATGTCTTCTTTGATAGGTTACATGACCACTTTCCCATTGGAAAAATTTGCTCTTGATCCAATATGGCGCCTTTGAAGATGGCGGCCATGTCTCAGAAACAGCCTAAAAGATTGGCCCCCTCACCCATTACTAGTTGGGGTATTCAGATATGTCATCTTTGAGAGGTTACATGACCACTTTCCCATTGTAAAAATTTGCCCTTGATCCAATATGGCTGCTTTGAAGATGGCGGCCAGGTTTAAGACACAGCCTAAAAGATTGGCCTTCTCGCCCATTACTTGTTGGGGGATTCAGATATGTAATTTTACCTTTTGTTTCTGAAATAAGTGTGTCATGGGGCTTTTGACTCACCTTGTATAGTCCTCCTATATTGGCTAGGTAGCCTATCTACAAAGGTGACCACCTTGGATTTCCTTTCACATAGTTTGGTTCTCAAAGCTAGAACTCAAAATAAATATATTTTTTGCAAAACTTGTGGTTAAGACTTCCTTGGGGGACAAAGTTCCCAGTCCCCACCCAAACCCATTCAACTTCCCGGGACTGTTCGCAAGGTGCTAATGTGCCATAGAGCCCTAGGAGTCTTTCCCACCAGCAGATCCCTACACTAGAATAAGCTGATCTTGGAGGTTCAATTTGTATTCACCTGATCATACTTAAAATCCAGGACCCCAACGCAGTAGACTCTTGCCCCCATGCCTCGAGCTTTATCAGCCTGTAGAAACACAAAGGAATTACACGTTGAAACCTCATGGAGATACAAAATATAAGGAATCTAGAGAGTGTATAGAAGAAATGATAGCTCTTACCTCCTTCACCGTCAACACTGGGATCTGGTCGGCCAGCTTGCCATCGGTCAGAGCAATAATGATAGTAGCGGTACTTTTTCCTCCGGCCTTCTCAATCTGCTCATTGGCCTACAAAAAAAAGTTGTTGACTTGGTTGATGTTTTCATGCGGAATTGTTGCTTTTTTGTATACCTTTTACCCATGGAAGGTGACACTACTCATGACTCATCACCAACAATTACTGCTTCTTGGAGCCAACGCAGCAAGGGGTCGTCATCTCACATGATGAACTGTTGACTTTAGATACATCACTAAAGCAATGCTCCCACCATAGACGTGTAGAAAACTACCAAGATTAACATTAACGTAGTTTTTGCTAATAACATTGGAATAAAGGACATAATTCCCTAAAACTCCAGCCTACAAAGCGTCAATGATGAAGATAGAGAGCTCAAAGTATACGGTCTTCAACTCGAAAGACTTAAGTATAAGCTGGAGATATACAATGTGATACTTTAAGGGGTATTTCCACCATAAACTCTGATGGTATGTCATTAGGATATGTGATCAAAGTCTGAAAGGTGCAGGTCGCTCCTCTGGGCAACACACCTATCTCAGGAAAGGGTCCCTGAAAGTGGCAACATAGAATGGAGAGCAAGTTGGGTTGTGCACGACTCTCTATTTTGTTCTATGAGATGAGTACAGCCGAACACACTGCTTCCTAGTACTGGGAACAGAATGAAGAGCTGTGCACCAGCTGCGCAACAGCTCTCCATTGTGAGCCAACACTTTTGGTGGCCAGTTCTTGAGAAAGGTATGGGTTCCAGCTCTGGGACAACTGTCCAATCTGTTCCATGGGAGTACTTGGCTCAAAATGGGGAGCTAGTCGTGCTTGCCCACGACTCTCCATTCTGTTCCATGGGATATCTGAGCACAACAGAACATTTAGCTTCTCTGTACTTGGAACTCAAATAAAACAGAATGGAGAACACAGCACTCTCCTGTACTGGGAACTCCTATAGAATAGAATGGAGAACACAGCGCTCCCCTGTACTGGGAACTCCTATAGAACAGAATGAAGAACACAGCGCTCCCCTGTACTGGGAACTCTCATAGAACAGAATGGGGAGAACACAGTGCTCCCCTGTACCGGGAACTCCCATAGAACAGACTGGAGAACACAGCGCTCCCCTGTACTGGGAACTCCCATAGAACAGAATGGAGAACACAGCGCTCCCCTGTAATGGGAACTCCCATAGAACAGAATGGAGAACACAACCATGCTCTGTACTGGGAACTCCCACAGAACAGAATGGAGAACACAGCCATGCTCTGTACTGGGAACTCCCATAGAACAGAATGGAGAACACAGTGCTCCCTTGTACTGGGAACTCCCATAGAACAGAATGGCAAACACAGCGCTCCCCTATACTGGGAACTCCCATAGAACAGAATGGAGAGTTGTGCACAAGGAAAATGAGCTATCCATTCTGAGCCAACACTTTTGGGGGCCAGTTCTTGAAATAGGTGCGGTTCCCACCTCTGGGATAACTCTCCATTCTTTTCTGTGGGAGTTGCCAGTATAAGGGAGTGATGTGTTTGGGCATACTCAGAACTCCCATAGAACAGAATGGAGAATTGTGGACAACCAGCTCCTCATTTTGAGGGGAGACTTTCAAAGGGCCAGTTTTCGAAATAGGTATGGGTCCCAGAGTGGGAACCTGAATCTATCATATTTTAATGGCATATCCAATCAATGTGCCATCAAAGTCTATGGTACCAACACCCCTAGGTTATTTGGGATCTAGCACCTAGTCTCCAGATTCAACATGATTAGTCTAAGTCTACACCGTCCCTCTACATTCAAGCATGGGAGATATGGATTCTTAGTAGTGAACCATCTCTATGCTTCATAGTATACAACAGAGAAGTAAAAATATTTTTAATACTTCTGTTCATGTCTATTCTGAGCTGTGGTTGCTCGAGGTTACGGGCACAAATACTAACAATACTCTCCTAAGAGATTCTGATGACATGTCCTCTCCAGGTTCCAGATGACGTGTTGTCACAAAGAACACAATGACAACATATTGGAGACATATGTCCACATATCGACCAGCTAGGATGTGACTGTCCTAGGTCTGGATACATATGTGGTTAATCTATTGGTTGATGTCAATGCAAAGAACGTCTCCATGGTATCATTGTGTCTAACAGGAACCAGAGGACGAAATGTGGTCATCAGAATCTGGCAGAAGTGAATCCTCAGACTTTGGCCTTCAAGAGACCATATGCTTGCATGAAAACGTGGTTTATTAAATACGTTTCACATTTCCATACACACTAGGTCATAGCGAGATGACAGAATTTTTGATTGAGGGGGTCCGGGTGCTAAGACCTCCACTGATTGCTAAAATGAGAGGCAGTAAGGATAATTTGAGCTCTGTGACCATACAGTTCTGATAGGTTCATATTACTCTTCTCGGAGAGTGGAGAGTGCAATATATAGATCCATAGAAGCAGGTTTGGACTGGTTCACAGGGTCGCAGGCTAAATCTCTTGTGGTCCCTTGGGCATGGCAGGTCTAGGATTGCTTTTCAGGGAGAAAGGAAGAGAAGCAGAAAGCAAAAGACATGTACAGTAGCTGTAAGTTGGGCCCCAGGAATCAACTCCAGAGGTGAACCCCAAGAATCAGTTCAAGTAGTGGGCTCAAAGAATCAACTCCACTGGTGGGCTTCTGGAATCTACTCTGCTGGTGGGCTCCAAGAATCAACTCCACTGGTGGGCCCCAAGAATCAACTCCACTGGTGGGCCCCAAGAATCAACTCCAGTGGTGTACCCCGAGAATCAACTCCACTGGTGGGCCCCGAGAAACATCTCCACTGGTGGGCCCCAAGAATCTTCTCCACTGATAAGCCTCAAGAGTTAACTCCACTGTTAGGTCCTAAGAATCAGCTCCAATAGTGGGCTCAAAAAATCAACTCCACCGGTGGGTCCCAAGAATGAACTAAACAGATGAGAACCAACAAACAACTCCACTGGTGGGCCCCAAGAATCAACTCCACTGGTAGCCCCAAGAATCAACTCCACTGGTGGTCCCAAGAATCAACTCCACTGGTGGGCTCAAGAATCACCTCCACTGGTGGGCCCCAAGAATCAACTCCACTGGTGGGCCCCAAGAATCAACTCCACTGGTGGGTCCCAAGAATTAACTCCACTGGTGGGCCCCAAGAATCATCTCCACTAGTGGGCCCCAAGAATCATCTCCACTAGTGGGCCCCAAGGATCAACTCCACTGGTGGGCCCTAAGAATCAACTCCACTAATGAGCACCGATAATCAGCTAAACTAGTGGTCCCAAATAATTAACTCCACTGTTGGACCCCAAGAATCAACCTCATTGGTGGACCCCTATAATTAATTCCACTGGTGGGTGGTCCCAAAAATCAAATCCACTTGTGGACCCCAAGCACCCCACAGAAAGCTCACAGAAAGTCTACAGAGTCCATTCACCCCGCGTTCAGCAATTGGAGGAGAGCTGAACTCATGTATACCCCCTAGCGTTGATGACCATATATTTTTGAGTTGTTCTCAATCACCATTACCAGAGTTGGGCAGAAGTAGGATGCGTCCTTTTTTCCAAAGTCATTGGGAGATGTTCTTCAATGTAAGTCCCAGTAGGTATACAGTTTTTTATAAAAAAAAAATTGATGTACAAGATCATAGCAGATCAGTTGAGGGTATGGGAGTGATATGTCAAGACAAAGGATTACTTGAAAAGGAAAATATAAAATGGGTGACCATGTCTAAACTTTGAAAAGAGAAGGGCTAACAAACCGGAAACCATACCAGGCTGTCAACTGGGGAAGAAGTCAAGTTTGCGGCCCTGGATCTGTTCTAAGTTAGTAAGCGGTGACGTCACCGCCAGATGACGGGCGGCTATATTTAGAATTTCACAAAGGAAAATCAAAGCCGGACGACTCTTTGGTAACATTTGCTGATTCACAGGTCAGTCTCAAGTAATTTGTCTTCATTGAAACTTATTACTCAGAAACTCTGTTGTGGCGGTGCACAGTAGTGCAGGGGGCCCCACTCACTGGAGGTCTGGATAAACGGGCGAAACCTCCACAAACAATGAACACATTTGGTCAAAACATGAGAATCTCGTAACCTGTTCTTAATGCAAGACTTTGCCTGTGGCTTTCTGACTTCAAATTTTTCACAAATTCAACTTGACCGGATTTAAAGGGGACATCTTGAAAAGGAAATTTTTGCACTGTCAATAGCACTTACCCTAACTGTAATCCTAACCTTAAAGAGGTATTCCCGTTTTATTGATTAGCTTTAAACATGGAGGCAAAGATAAACAAAGACTATAACAAATGCATTGTTGTTCTGATTTTGCTTCATTTGAGAGTTAGAGCAGTTCTCATCTCCTGCTTGTGTACACAAGTTTCCCAGGTTTCTGTGCATCGCTGTTATTATCTCTGTACTGTGACTCCTGTGTTTATCCTGTACTGTGACATCACTGGTTTAACCCTTTTTTGTGACATCACTGTGTGTTTTTTTCTGTACTGTGACTCGCTGTGATTATCCTGTACGTGACATCACTGTGTTTATCCGACTGTGACACGCTGTGTATTATCCCTGTACTGTGACATCACTGTGTATTATCCTGTACTGTGACATCACTTGGGTTTATCCCTTTTCTGTGACTCACTTGTATTATCCTGTACTGTGACACCTGTGTG